>AWOL01S0039767.1:0-126883 GCA_000715115.1 Nicotiana otophora | reverse complement strand
ATTTGGATGCCAGGGGATCACACCCAACTTGCCAAGAACAGAGCTGTTGTCCAGTGCCAATGTGGTGCAAAGAGATGAGACCCTCCTGAAGTTTGGTACGCACGAGATGAGGCTATCACAGTGCACAGGTATTGGCAAACAAACTAACACAATGATTTCTTCAAGTAGTCTTGATATCCAAACAAGTTCGCCAATAACTTTTCTGAGGATTCTGTATTCTGCTTCTGCTGAGGAGAGGGATATGGTTACATGTTTCTTGGACTTCCAGATGATAGGGCTGCCACATAAGAACACAACATAATCAGATACTGACCTTCTAGAATCAGGGCAGGCTGCCCAATGAGAGTGACAATAAGCAACCAGTGAAAGATTATCTGCATTGCTGAAATATAGACCCAGAGTAGGATCTTTCTTCAGATACCTCAGCATATGATATGCTGCCTGTAAGTGGGTCTCCCTTGGATCTTGCATAAATTAGCTGAGATGTTGGACCCCATATGCTATGTCTAGTCTAGTATTAGTAAGGAAGTTCAATTTTCCAACCAATTTTCTATAGAATGTAGGATCAGACAATGGAGCCCCTTCTTTTGCTTTCAGCTTTACTGTAGGATCAAGGGGAGAAGTCAAGGCTGGAGAATGGAGACACTCATATTCCTTCAACAAGTCCAAAAAAAGTTTCTTTGTGAAATGATGATACCATCTGATTTGTAAAGAATTTCCAGTCCCAGGAAGTAATGTAACTGCCCCAAGTCCTTAATTTTGAACTTGTCATGTAGGAAAGCCTTGAGCTGGTTGATTTCTTCATAATCAGTCCCTGTGAGTAGCACATCATCTACATATACTACTACAAAGACAATGGAGAAACCTTGTTTTCTATGAAATAGAGATTAGTCATACATGGAATGTGTGTACCCCCTTGAGTACAAGACTTCAGTCAACTTATCATACCATTGCCTGCTTGCCTGTTTCAGTCCATAAAGGGACTTGTTCAACCTGCAAACCAAACCTGGAGAGCGTATTTCAAGACCTGGAGGAGCTTGCATATACACCTCCTCATGCAAATCTCCATGGAGAAATGCATTGTTCACATCCAGTTGTGAGATTTCCCATTTTTTCTTTGCTGCTATGGCAATGAGGGACCTGACAGTGGTCATCTTGACTACTGGGAAAAAGGTCTCTGTATAATGTATACCAGCTTGTTGAGTATACCCCTTTACAACTAATCTTGCTTTGTATCTTTCTACACTGCCATCTGCTCTATGTTTTATGTTATACACCCATCTACACCCAATGGCCTATTTTCCTTTAGGTAAGGGGACTAGATCCCATGTGTTATTAGCATACAAGGCTTCAAACTCCTGTGTCATTGCACTTTGCCAAGCAGGATACATAGCTGCTTCTTCATATGAAGTTGGTTCTCTTTCATTACAGATGTTCTTTACAATGTGCTGACTATCAGGATGTAGGGCATCAGAAGTAATATGATTATTATGGAAAAACATGGCATGTTGGGAGAAGTTAGAGTTAGATTTTAGGTTTGGTACATTGCAAACATAATCATTCATATGTGAAGGGAGTTTGTGTTCCCTATGAGATCTTCTAAAACCCAGTGGTTCCTCTATTGGTTGTTGAGGTGAGGTCATGTCCTGAAAATGTTCAACTGGAACCTGTGTCTCTTTTGAGGAAGATATAGGTGATGAGGTGACAGGTGATGCATCAGAATTTAGGAAATTAGTGTTCTCCTAATCACTAATGATGTGAGATATACAGGTATCAGTGTGATCAGATGGATTGTCAGTGAGTGATGCATTGTGGAAGATAGGTGAAATGTTGTTTACAGTAGGATTGAAAGTGAAAGAAAAAATTGACTCATAGAAGGAAACATCTCTAGAGATATGTATTTTTTTAGTGGCCGGACTTAGCACCTTATACTCTTTTGTGCCAAAAGGATGTCCTACAAACACATGTGGGGTAGTTCTTGGTTCAAGTTTGTCTCTAAGAGGCTTTAGTATAGTGGGGTAACACAAATACCAAAAAACACCTCAAGTGAGAATAGTTGGGCTTCTTTTTATACAAGAGTTCAAAATGACATTGTTCTTTAGAGGAGTAGTTGGGAGTCTATTAATGAGGAAAGTTGCTGTAAGTATACATTCTCCCCAATATTTCAATGATAACTTAGATTGAAAAAGCAGTGCCCTGGCCACTTCAAGGAGATATTTATATTTTCTTTTCACCACTCCATTTTATTGTGGTGTGTAAGGGCATGTCTTCTGGTGGTTTATTCCCTTTGATTGAAGAAAAGAGGTTGCCTCATTGCTAGTAAATTCTAGACCATTGTCAGACCTTATACATTTAATAGTGGTTTGGAATTGGTTTTCTACCGTACTTACAAAAGCCTTTATGACTTGTAGGGCATTGCTTTTGCAACTCAAGAAATGTGTCCAAGTGGACCTACTATAATCATCTACCGGGGTAAAAAAATATTTGAAGTTATTATGTGTGGCCACATGATAAGGACCCCACAGATCCACATGGAGTATTTTAAAAATTTTAGTAGTGTCAGTTGTTCTCTAGGGAAAATGAAGCCTAGATTGTCTGATCATGGGGCAAATGTTGCACATAAAAGGTTGTTTGGTAGAAAAGATTACAGGTATAGTAGGAATCCCTTTCATTTTGTTGAAGGGTACATGACCAAGTCTGAAATGCCACAACAGATCTACATTATCATTAAGAGATGAACTAAAAGACAAACCAGAAACACTGTTTTTATTATTGCAATTGGAATTATTTAAATAGGAAATGGACTGTAGGAATGGGGTAGACAGTGTATAGTATTCATATTATCAGCATGAACAGAAAAACAAGGAAGATCACAATTTTGTTCAGGTGTAAGACTACCTTTCTTCAGGAACTTAGAACAGAGAAAGTACAGTCCATCATACAACTTACCAATCTCCAGAGGCCTCTTCAGTGAAGGGGCCTGCAGTAGACAGGAAGTGTCAGAGAAGGATGCAATATATTTGAGATGTACTGCTATGGAACTGATAGACACTAGATTAAATTTGAAGGATGGAATGAACAAGACTTTGTATAGAACAATATTAGGTGTTAGGGATACATCTCCAATTTCAGTTACTTTAACTTTGTAACCATTTGGAAGTTTAACTAATAGAGAATATGGTAGGCTTACTATGTTTTGCAGGTGAGTTTTATTAAAAGACATATGGTGTGATGCCCCGGAATCTAATATCTATAAGTCAGCTTTTGCACTAAAATATTTGCATGATGGATTATCAAAATCAATTGAAGAAGTGCAAACAATCATACTTGAAAAGTTGACAGATGCTCTACTAGACATGTTTGCACTGACTGAATTCTCTCCAGTGTTTCCCATCTGAAAATGCTGTAGTAAGATGACAATTTATCCATATTGCTCCTTTGAAAGGCTCATGTTTTGATTTTCTCCTTTGTGTTCCACCTCCCCTCCTCTTTCTACGTTTGTGACTGCATTTTCCATGGCATATTTTCCTTTGTTGAACCTTGTGTTATTATTGTATCCTTGAGAACTCTGCTTGTACTATTGTGGCCCTTGATTAAAACTCTGAGGATATTCATGTAACTTGTAGCACTTGTCTTTGGTGTGACCTTGTCGTTTGCAGTAGTCACAAAAAGGTCGAGGTTTGCTATTTACAATTTGATTTCCAGTTCCAGTTGAGTAGTTTGTCTTGAAGGTTCTTCCTCTTAGATTGACATTCAATGCCATGGAGTCAACATTTAGTTGATTTCTTGGCCTAAACTCCTACTGTTTTTCCTCCTGTATCAGAAGGGCAAATGCATGTGCCATGGACGACAAAGGATTCATCATGAGTATGCTTCTTCGAACAACGTATAGACTTCATTGAGTCCCATTAGAAATTGTATCAACCTTCTATCTTGCTTTGCCTTATGCATGCTCTCCTTCGCTCCAAAGGTACACACACAACTGCAATGAGTTTTGATGCTGAGAGTGTTCGATTCTTCCAAAAGCTTTTTCATTTTTGTTTAGTAGCTAGTGATATCAAGCACTCGCTGACTCAAATCATTGATTTCTTTCTGAATTTGATACAGTTTAGCTCCATTAGTCTGATCATATCGATCCTCCAGTTCCTTCCACAGCTCAACAGAGTCATTTACATATTCAACACTGTCAGCGATGTCCTTCGACAGAGAATTTAAGATCCACGAGGTGACCATATCGTCACACCTTTCCCACTGACAAAAATGTGAAGACGCTACATTGGGTCTCTTACTATCCCCATTGATAAAACCTAATTTGTTTTTCACTGAAAGGGATCTCAATACGCTTCTTCTCCAGGAACGATATCCAATTCCATTAAATGGAACCGGAACTAGTGTGGAACCAGGACTATCAGAAGGATGTATGTAAAGAGGGCTAGTTGCGTCAATCACCGTCTGTGTTGTCGCCTTTGTGGTTGTCTCTTCAGTCTGCTCTGTGATTGCCATCGAAATTATGTGAAGATAGTTGAATCGATCTTCGTGTGGCTGAAATTTCTTCTATTTGTCGACAAATCGTCACTGCATGTGTCTGATTGAAGTTTTCCCCAAACTTTAATTAATGAAGGAAAACCCCCAGATTGTTAGGTGGCTAGAAACAACAGAATAAAAAAGGGCGTGGTCGATAATAGAACCTCCGCTCTGATACCATGTTAAGTTCACATATATGGATCGAGCTCTGTATCTCTTCCAATGGAGGATTCAGTAGCTTCTGGAAAGTGAAGCTCGTAGAGAGAGAAAGAGGACTGCTGAGAGTCTTTCTATTTGTGAAAAAAATAAAAAGTACTGATACAATGTATTGGGTAAGGATATATACATGTGACTTCCACTAACTAATTAAATTGTAAACTAATACTAACTAATGTCACCTAACTAATGCTGACTCAGCCTATTTACAAGAAGATAAATATAGTATAGTCTTAATAGAAATGAAGTGGTTGTGGAGGGATCATGGCATGGATGAAAGATGAGGTATAGTTATATTTAGCCATTTAATCTTTCGTTTTGATAATGGTAGTATCCAGATTAGCTTGAGCGCACCTCGATTATTCCGTCAGGTACCTTCTACCACTCACCAGAATTATTGCCACTGTCAACAATATTTGCCGAATTATATATTTTCTGCTTCCTTCTTTTATTTTTCAGCTCGGGACAATCTCTCTTGATGTAACCTTACTCCCTACGTTCATAACACTGCTTCCTTGCTTTAGATCTGGCAGTTGACGTTTTCCTGCTAAATTCCTTTTGTTGTGTTCTTCCTCTACTCACAAGACCCTCGCCCTCAATTTTGCTGTCTGGAAATCTCTTTTTCAACTATTTAGATTTTAGTGCATTACTAACATCTTCCAGTAAAATGTTGTCTTTTCCATATAGCAGCGTATCGGCAAAAGTATCATAAGACGGTGGTAAAGAACATAACACAATCAAGGCCTGATCCTCACTCTCAATTTTGATATCCACATTCTTCAGGTTAATTATAATTGAATTAAACTCATCAAGGTGATTTTTAACAGGTTTACCTTCATTCATACGGAGATTGTATAACCTTCTTTTCAGGTAGAGGCGGTTTGTCAGCGATTTCTTAGAATACATATCTTCCAGTTTCTTCCATGTCGTTACTGCAGAAGTTTCTTTAGCAATTTTTCGAAAAACGCTATCTGTAACGCTCATGAAGATCGTACTCAAAGCCCTCTCCTTTAGGCCTGCCTTCTCTGTCTCTTTCATCTCTTCAGGAAAATCCTCATCAATTACCTTCCATAACCCTTGTAACACCAGGGACGATTTCATCCTAATTTTCTATAGACTGAAACTAGAACCCCCATCCAATTTCTCTACTTCATACTTTGTTGAAGATAATGAAGACATCTTAACCCTAGATTATATGTAGAAACCTGAATCTTGCTCTGATACCAATTGTTACGGAAGATCATGGGTTAACTAGCACACAATCACACACAAAGCAAATATAGAAGAAAAAATCAACACAAGGATTTAACGAAGTTCGGCAAAGCCTAATCCCCGTGGCAGAAGCAGAGAGAGTTTTCCACTATGAATGAGAAGAAAACCACAATACAATCTATATAATCCCCAACTATAATCCCTATATATAGATCCCAAATAGTCCCAAACCTATAAGAGAAAAGTTTCCCAGTTTGACAAGGACAATTGGTTTTCCTTTCCCAAATCTATTAGGACAATGAGTTTTTCCAAACCTATAGAGATTATGGGTTTCCTAAGAATATAAGGAAATAATTCAAGCCACAAAATAACAACTATCACGAAGGTGTTGCGATCAGGGATTTAGCACTACCGGTTTATTGTTGATGGACAATGGAGGCACGCTCTAGATTTTCCAAGTGAATGTACGATATGGGAAATGTATTCAATGTCTTGGATTTGCAGGTATTCTTCTTGTGAGCTATTTTGATTTTTAACTTGGAACAGGATACTCCCTGGTGGACATCCTTACTGAGAGAATTCATCTGACTTGTTATATTGATAAATCGAGGTTACACTATCTAGTATTTCATGTATGCAACATTGGGGGTGGGGGGGAATTGGTTGATGGAGATTCTCATGACAAGAAGTATATGGAGAATAAGGACTTAAGTTAAAAACCAGTAGCTGGAGATAAGGTTCAATTTTTCTCAAATATATATGTTTAATTTATTTCGACCATCATAATTTCAGAATGTTCCAAACCATGCTTAACTATTGCCAAGCAGTCGTGCAGTTTGCTCCTTTTGCTTAAACATTGCCAAGCAGGAAAACTAAGTTCCTACACTTTATATCTGCTCAATTTGTATAACACATCAAGTTACGACCACAAGTATGTTGATAGGAAGGACATATGTTTGATATGAACTCACTGCCGAACATTTATATGTATATCAAGATAACTTTCAGCATAAGCTACTCTTATTGATCATTTCGTTGTCCCTTAGACAGTTCTTAAGTGGTTACTGTAGGTAACTTTGCAGCAGAAGGCCTACTTTAAGCCATTAGTGTCTCAAATATTCTTCTAAAAAAGTTAAGAATAGAAAAAGGAGAAATAAATAAGAGATGGTTGATAGGAACACTTAGTTTACATCCAGAAAGGCTGCAGTAGTCAATCAATGGTTGCACTTAGTTCGACAGATAGATTTTGTGCTAAATATGTAACAGCAGTACTTTACAAGTCCTAAAAGAACTTTAAAAGGTGATATACTTGCAATGTTTTCTGGAATTTGGGAAGTTTTCAAAATAGATGTAATCTACCAATTGATCCGTATAGAATAGGGAAGTCAATGTAAGGAAAAACTATCTTTATACTACGGAAATCCTATTTTGTGGAAATTTATTTCAAAAGGAAGCCTTTGAATCTGAGCAGCCTTCATTATCAGAATCTTCAGCTCTTTTTTTGCATGCTGTAAATCTGCATATCATCCGAACTAGGTGACGCGTCTGAGGAAGTTCATCATGCCCATGCAATAGTACTCGGTAACAAAAATCAGTGGCAAATCCAATATGTTTAGTCAATAGTAGCAAAATACCTCTGCAACCTTTATTCCTTTGTACAGATGGATGTAGTATAAAAATAGGCTTCAAGAAAAAATTTCAACTACATAATATATTCCCAGCTGAAGGTAGTGTTGTGTCCAGACCTGCTGACAGAAGGGTCTTCCCTTGACGAAACTAAATGTTAACTGTTGCAATGATAGGTGGACCACATGCTGACCAATTTGCTCTTTGTGTATATTTGAAATAAATAGCGTTGAACTGACATGCAGCGACATGGATCAATGAGGATTCATATAATGGAACCAACTTGCTTCAGATTGAGGTGTAGTAGTTATTGTATATCTGAATCAAAATTGCTATGCAGCCTTGAAGCTCTGCTCCCATGCCTTTTCTGTCCATGCAGCCCTATGCTTTAAAGAGTGATCTGGCAAGGGACTCGGAAAGTTATATGTGGAGTTGTAGATTTTAATCTACTTATCGTTTTATGATTGCATACTCAGAGAGAGCTGAAGGGAAATTTACTGGATATGTATTAACCAAAAAATTTATCATTTTTTGATCATCTGAAGTTTCTGTTTTCTCCTTTTTTTTTCTTTTTTCATGAGGATGTAAGTCTTCCTGCAGAAATGCATCAAGAGATGAAGATTATAAAAGTATTGGCCTGCTCCAGTTATTGACTTAGGCATCCCGTTGGATGCTCAAATTTTTTCACATGATCAAAGACAACCATAGTCCGTTCTCATACTCGATTATAAATTCTTTGAGTTACTCCACTCATTGCTTTAATGTTTTGGGTTGTATATTCAAATACTCATACAAGAACATTTGACAAGAGTACTGTATTTAGGCCTTTGCTCCTTTCAATTATCAGAATGGAGGATGCACACTACGGAGGGTGCCAGAATGGAATAACAAATGCAACAATACTCGGCACCAACCAACTTGAAATTCGTTATCTGCCTATGATACATCAAATTATAAAAAAAAAATTGTGTATAGAACTGGGGTTACTCTTATACATTGCAAACTCAACTGAAGAAAAAGGTCAGTGCAGAATAAATAGAATGAGACATCTAAAAGTCCTTCTTGCAACTCTCTGTGGATCAGTCTTTAATCATCTTATTGGAACTTTAATCCAACCATTTGCAAAAGCAATAGCCAAGATCACAAATGGTGTTGACATTCCAAATATGATTATATAGGGAAGAGGTGTCATCATAGGGTTCTCCCCTGCTCTTTCTCCTGCTGTCTGCCAATACCTAAAACCAGGCAATCCCTTTTCACTTATTTGTTTTCAATAAACTAAAGTAATTCAGAAAAACTCAATCATCTTGTCAAATATCCTATGTGTTCATGACAAAATAATCAAAATCAAGAAACGCAAAACAACCGATAACAAAAACAAGACAGAAATCAATCACTATATGGAAAACTTACTGTTCTGGTTCTTGTTCTTTAGTGATGAATTTCTTCTTGTCTTTCTTGACATCACCTTCTCCTCCCCCTATCAAGAATCACCAAAACCATCTTCTCATATGGAAAAACAGTAATATCATAATAAACTGAGTATATATTGACTTGGTGAACTTAAACAGTTAAACCAAACCTAATTTTGCAGAAACTCTGAAATGGCTTCCCCTTCTTTTCCATGAGCTTAAACTGAGGGGTTGTGGAGAAGGTGAAAAAAGTTCCCTTGATACAACTGCAAAGTTCATGCAAAGTGCAGAAGATACAGCCATTTTAGCTGCCATTTTTTTAAAAACTTCTGCAGATAAACTGTGGATGGATAGTGCTAGACCTTCAAATAAATATATCTTGTCACTTGTGGTCAAAATTTTAAGTGAAGTGATATCTTTAGGATATTTGATATTTCTTCTCAATAGTCATGTCCAATGTTATTATATTCAGGTTCTTCATATAGACCCCTAAAGTTTATAAGACTGTCATTCAAACCCATAGATATCTTCTACATCACCATTTTTAGCCTAATTGTTGTTTTATTACCCACATTGGCTCATCTCTTTTAAAACCCCTATGGCTATACCCCACTTCCCTTTTTCCTCTCTCCCACATAAATTTTCCCTATTTATAATTCCTTTGGAAAAGGCCTAAAAATGCCACTCAACTAATAGAAATGGCATATCTATATCATCCGTTAAAAGATTGGTCCATTCATGCCACCAACGTTATAGTTTTGGCATATTCATGCCACTCAACTAACAGAAAATGGCCTATCTATGTCATCCGTTAAAAAATTGGTCCATTCATGCCACTAACGTTATGCTTTTGGCTTATTCATGCCACTCAACTAACATAAATGGCCTATCTATGCCACTCATTAAAAGGTTGGTCCATTCATACCACTAACGTTATACTTTTGACCCATTCATGCCACTGACGTTATACGTTTGGCCTATTTATGCCATTGTCTACTAACAGTTCCATTTTTTATTTTTTTCGTAATAAGAATTAATTTTTCGACCCCACATTTGGCACGTGTCTTTATATTATTAGTTCTTCTTTACTTGACCATACATTTCTTTTAACCCTCATTATGTATAATTAACCATGCCTAACCCGATAAAAATTCAATCATCTTTTAACCCAACCCCTAATTCCTTGCCACGACCCAAAATCCAACTAGTCGTGATGACACCTAATCCAACCCGCTAGGTAAGCCAATTAACAACTATTCAATTTAATGAGATTTGTTTTAAGAAAAATAAATGATAAAATAACTTATTAAATCTCCGTGGGAAATGTATGAAGGTTCAATTATTTTATCTATGTGGAAAATGTATTTGTCTTAAAATCTCATACAAGAGTTATTTTATCATTTATTTGTTTTAAAATAAATCTCATTAAATTGAATAGTTGTTAATTGGTTTACCTAGCTGGTTGGGTTATGTGCCATCACGACTAGTTGGATTTTGGATCATGACAAAGAATTAGGGGTTGGGTTAAAAGATGGTTGGATTTTATCGGGTTGGTCATGGTTAATCATACATAATCAGGGTTAAAAGAAATGTAGGGTCAAGTAAAGAAGAACCGGTAGTATAAAGACACGTGCCAAAGGTGGGGTCGAAAAATTAATTCTTATTACGAAAAAACCAGAAAATTGAACTGTTAGTAGATAATGGCTTAAATAGGCCAAAAGTATAACGTCAGTGGCATGAATGAGCCAAAAATATAACGTTACTGGCATGAATGGACCGGCCTTTTAACGGATGGCATAGATATGCTATTTCTGTTAGTTGAGTGGCATGAACAGGCCAAAAGTATAACGTTAGTGGCATGAATGGACCAACCTTTTAACAGATGGCATAGATAGACCATTTCTGTTAGTTGAGTGGCATTTTTAGGCCTTTTCCGTAATTCCTTTCTTTCTTCTCTCGCTTTCATTTACCAGATTTTACACTCTCACTTTTCCCCAAATTCAATTCTCTCATCATCTCCATTACCAAAAATCCTAATCTTCCTCTTTTTTCTTTTCAAAAATAAAAACAAAACTTTCCTAAATGGCTAAATCTATTCTCTTCTTCGATCTCTGCCCTCTCTTCTTCAACAACTGAAGATGTCTCGAGGTGCCTCAAAATAATGTGATGAAAACCTGTTTATAGAAAAAGGTTGGAACAAAAACAGGTTTTTCTTGCTTCTAAATAAATAAAAAGATGATAGCGGAAGAGACAATTCAGAAATTTGGCTATTCCGAATTCAAAAACTTATGAAAAAATGATACTATATAGTCGTTTTCAAAAATAATAGTCGAAAAAATATATATTTTCTCCGTTTCAATTTATATGAACTTATTTTCTTTTTAATACGTGCCAAAAAGAATGATCAATTTTCATATTTAAAAACGATTTACCTATATGCAATGATTTATAGTCACACAATATATATATGTGCCTCATTTTACCATAAGTTCAAGAATCTTCTCTATTTTCTAAAGCTTCGTGTCTAGTCATATATGTTCACATAAGTTAAAACGGATGGAGTATATATATATTGTGTGTGTATATATATATATATATATATATATATATATATATATACATATAAAATATATAAATTTTATGCATTTTTGCCGTTACCTCATATAAATAGTATTACGGATAAAAGTGATCTTTGCCCAAAATTTATTAGTCTATGTTGAATGCAAGTTGTTTGTTTGACCTGTTTATTTATTTAAAGTTGAGAAAATTATCCAGGCCTTTCAAAACACAAATACTATCAATATTAGTTAACTCAAAAAATTAAATCAATAACTATTCATAAATGTTACAAATATTAGCTCAATTGATTATTTGCGTGCTTCTCCTCTATTTAGTCGATCTTCCACTTTCCTCTCTTTCTCTCTCACATTTATGAATCGCCAAACAAAAACAATAAACGAGAAAACCATAACCACAAGCACAAGACCACTTTCGGGACTCAAAACACAAACAACAAGAATCCATAAGTCACTTTTATCACTGCATAATTATTTCTTATCTTTTAATATTGAAGTTACACTCCAAGAGCTTTTTCTAGTTGAGAGATTATCTTTGTGTCGGAAATTGTGTTTCCATTCTCGCAACCTTGATCGATTTGCCTTCACTTTTATGCTGTATTCCATTCTCGAAATTGTGTACTCCTTCCTTGAAATTGTGTACTCCCTCCGTCTCAAATTATTTGTCGTATTTTTTTTAATATTTTTAAAAAATATTAAATATGAGAGGTTTTTATTATTTTACCCTTATTTATATTTTAAGATACAATTTTTCTTTATTTCTGGGACTTCTCTCTTCAAAATTTGGGCGAGGTCCTGATACATAGGTGGATCAGTTTTAATGAGTGGTAGTTTGAACTGGAGTGTATGGTCGTGGTGGATTTGGATTTGTATGGGCGCGAAGTGGGTTGTATTGAGGTTGGAAATTATAGTATGGTTGTGTATTGTACACTGGAGCATAAGTAGGTGGGTATGGGGAATGGGTATTCGGAGAGTAAGAGGTGTTTCCGTGGTGTGAATTGAACTGAGAATACGGAATGATTGCTGATACCTCTTCCTTTTTCTTCTTTCCGTTGCATATTGAACCAGATGGAATGGCTTTGTTAGCTGCTTGCAATGCAGCCATAGATTGTATCTTGCCAGACTTTATACCTTCCTCTAAAACGTCTCCCATTTTGACAAGTTCAGGGAACTTCTGCCCCATCATGCCCATCATTTTCTCAAAGTAGATCCCTTCTAGAGCCCTGATGAAATACTTAGTCAACTCACTGTTGTCTAATGGGGGTTGTGCTATGGCGGCTTCTGACCTCCATCGACGTGCATACCCTTTGAATAATTTGGATGGTTTCTTCTGCAAGTTTGCCAGTGCAAACCTATCAGGAGATATTTTTGTGTTGAACCGGAAGCGATTCTTGAAATCTTCTGCCGTATCCTGCCACTCCCTCCAGTTTTTCTGTTCTTGGAGAGTGTACCAAGTAAGTGCTTCCCCTGTCAAACTCCTTATGAACGACTTCATCCTTAACTTCTCATTTCTTCCTACTCGAACTAGATTATCGCAGTATGCTCTCAAGTATGCATGGGGATCACCTGTCCCATCAAAGATATCAAACTTCGGAGGCTTGTACGCTATCGGTATGTCCACATCTAGATGGATACATAGTTTCTCATAGTCTAGACTTTCCCTCCCTCGAGCAACCTAAAGGTTCTTCATTTATTTTCTCAATGCTCGTAATTGCTCAAACACTCATTCCTCCTCCTTATACTTAGCTTCCCTCTCTATTTTGGTATATTGATAACCTTCATAAGTTATCTTGACCGTGATAGACGATGTGAAGGTGGGTTCTGAAATGGCATATACGGGAGAAACATATCGCTCATGTGCAGCAGTATGTGTCGCGGGTATGTGCTGGTTTTGATTGGTGGTGAAGGTGACGCCATCACCAGGAGGGGTATGAACTGTATTGATACAAACTGATGGGTTTTGCGATGTTTGAACGTAATATGATACATAATGAGTATGTATGGGAGGGTTTGGTGGGTTTGTAGAGGTTACTGGAGGTATAATCTAGGCGGTAGGGACTGAAGTCGGGGTATTGTTTGCTTGACTTGTAGTGTAAGGAAAGTGGTCGGAGATTGAATCTATGGAAGGAAAACGAGGTGGTTGTGGGAGAATCATCACGGCAAGATGTGCCAATTCCCGAATATGTTGTACTTCCTCTCTCAATGATTCCATCTCTTGGGCCATCCTGGCCACATGTTCGTTATTCCTCGTATCATCCTTCTCTCCCGATCGCCTCGGACTATCAGCTATTACCAGAGACCGTTCGGTCGGGTTATCAGCATACATCTTACCTTTCGATCATAAGTTGTACGGTAGTTCTACCAGTTTTAGGTTGACATAAACCAACTTTCTTTTAGGAAATAAAGTAATACAAGAAAAGAAAAGAAAGAAAAAGAAAATAAGTCAGTTTTAGTATTTGGACAAGTAATAGGCACACAGAGCAACTAGTTCATGTATTCAGGCAAGCGCATTTTCCTAAAATTCGAGAGACCTCTTTTTGCAGGAGGTAGGCCTAAATCGTGAATATTTGACAAATAATTAGATTTGATACATTTAGATCGAAAGCAAATTTTGGTTTTCTTTGATAGTATTTGGATTGTAATAAGCGGGAGCAGAGGTTACATCATTGCTTCCAACATTCATAGAACTACATGGGCTCAAACGAACTTTCCCTTAGGGAAATGAAAAAGTTCGGGATAAAGATACAAAGTGAGGAAAAGGGGTAAAATCAACCAACTTCTAATAACTATCCCTGAAATCGTTCCCCATATCTTCTTCTTCTTCTTCTTCTTCTTCTTCTTCTTCTTCTTCTTCTTCCTCTCAGTTTTCTTCAAATTCTTCATCATCATCATTGAACTCGGGTTCTTCCTCTGGATATTCCTCCAGTTCTGTCTCAGACTCAATCTGTATATATTCAACTACTCGATCATCTTCCTCGTGAGGTGGCAACATGTGATCAATTGACCTCGGGACCACTTGGCGGTGCATGGAGGTAATCATGGGGTAGTGTGTCAAAATCTCATTATAGATTTGCAAAGCTACCACTGAATCCTCCACCCAAGCTATTCCTTCCCTGCTTGGTTGAGCTAACTCGTCTTCTTCATTAATCCAGACATAATATTCTAGAGTGCACCATGAATTCTGACCCATTGGCATTGTGACGAGATTATTCCACTCCTCCTGAAGCCTCCTTATCTTTGGTATTGGGATCTTCCCATCGTATTAGTCTTCATACAGTGCCGTCCTTATCTAGAGAGGTACATACTAAATCAACCCGAAATGCGTGAGAACTCGTAGGGGTGAGTATGGCTGGATGACCTCAAGTCCTATCAGCTCGATAAAATACTTCTGGGGAGTCCTTAGGATTGCCCTTCCGCCCAGCCATGACAGCTTCCAATTGATCCATTCTCTGCTTAAGTTGGTCAGCATCTCTCTTCATTCTTCCTGTCCATTAGGGGAGACCCAATGCCTCATTCTCTCACTATGACTTTGAATCATGTTGCTGATTCCCACAAAGTAGTCAACTGTGGCTTCTCGCTGAAAGAAGTGCTCCATGGCCCAGATTTGAAGTAGTAGGTTACAACCCTTAGAAATCATACCCCCGGGAGCATGCAGACAAAGCTCTGAGAATCTCTGCTAACACCATAGGTACCAAAGTGGCTTGGAGGTTGCCTCGGAATATTGCCAAAACCACAGGAAACAAGTTGATATTGATCCGTCCTTTTCTTTGCGGGAAAAGCAATAGTCCCAGCAGCGCCAAAGAGATGATTATGGGTCAGAGACTTTCCCACGTTGCTTGATCACACTGAAATTCTCCAAAGTACCATTCATAGCTTTCACGATGTCCGAACCTGTCGAAAAATTGGTCTAGGCTTACCCATCCATCTTTAATGTTTCTTAAACCTAACTGTTTGCCAGACCCAAAGCATCAAGAAACCTGTAGCCAGGCATGGTGGCTGGTTGTATCGGTTTCCTCCCTATAAATGGCAGCTCCGTAAAACGGGTAACTTCTTCTAACGTTAGCACCAACTCACAATCAGTGAATTTGAAAACTACTTTGGTTGGGTCCCAATACTCTATCAGCAAGCGAGTAACACTTTGTCAGCTCGGATGTTTAGCAAGGCAGTCACTGCTCCTAGGTGTATCCTGATTTCGCCTCCATGCTCTCGGCGGATATTCTTCCACTATTGCTTTAGCTTGTGTGTGTCACGACCCAAAACACGACATGTCGTGATGGCTCCTATCATGATACTAGACAAGCCGACAACTTACATATCCCAACATTTTCAAAAGCAAAACATGCTAGAAACAGGTTTAAAATAATGGAAATCTCATAAAATCATATGAAACGTCGCAACTAAACATAAAATCCCCCAAACCTGGGTGTCATCGAGTAACGGAGCATCTATATAATGACATAGTCTGATACACTATCTGGAAAGCAGAACGGAATAAATAAAACTGAAAGATAGGGGGTGGGGGAGAGTCAAAGTCTGCGGACGCCCAAGAAGCTACCTCGATGATCTCCAAATAGGTAAAAATCCACGATCAACAACCACCATGCCCGAAAATGCCTGGATATGCACATGAGGTGCAGGGTATAGTGTGAGTACAACAAAATCAATAAATATCGCAAATAAACAAGGCAAGTTAAGAGAATCTTAAATTATTAAGGATACTAGTTAATTCCGTGTGATTCTGTCCCCTTAAACTAACACAGCAAAACATTTAAAGCTAAATCATAAGGCTTCGTGAGAAAAATATCAGTGTGTGCATGTGCACTGTTTTCTCAAAATACTCCACTCAACAACGTTATGGCATGTAGAGGAAAGAAACAAGTAAATCATATAAGTGAATCAGGAAATATAAGTTCCACATACTGCACGGACAACTCATGTACTAACAATAAAATCTACACGGACAACTCACGTGCGATACGGGCAACTCACGTGTTAATAATATCAATATATATGGATATGCACGGATAACTCACGTGCTGCACGGACAACTCACGTGATGCACGGACAACTCACGTGCCAATAATGTCGATACAGGGATCTGCACGGGCAACTCACGTGCTGCACGAATGACTCACGTGCCAATAACATAATCTAACCGACATAGCCGCAGGCCCAGTACAAAATATCATTTAGAATAAATAAAGCAAGTATGCGGGTATAAGATGAACGAAATAAGATTCTCATGTCCTTGGACTGGTGTAAATAACATGTTAAAGTGTAGGCATGTGCAAAGTATGCTATCGTAGTCCAAACCGGCAATTTCATCAATGAAAAGCATTTATCAAGTTCGTTCAGGGTTTAAACCTATAAGTAGTCTCATCATGGCTCAACTAGATCACATAAACTGATACAACATGTTAGATACCAAAGCTTGAAGCTCGATAGTCATTTCTAGGCTTGTAAGAACCTGAGCGCAACTCAAACATGAATATAGAATCCCGGTGCTTGCACATGGGATCGTCCCCATGCATGTACGCACCTAAAAGCACGTGGCTATCACAATAATTCAAGCAACTGGTGCCTCAACCGAGTTTAAATACGATGCTTACCTCAAGCAAATCAAATAACTCCGCTAGCAAGCCCTTGCCTCACAAATCGATCTCCGAACGCCTCGAATCTAGCCATAAACAATTTGATACAATCAACACAGGCTAAAGGAATCAATTTGATAAGAAAATACTAAATTTATAATCAAAAGTCAAAAAGTCCACTCAAAAGCCGGCCCCTAGGCCCACGTATCGGAATCCAAGAAAAGTCACAAAATCTGGAAGCCCATTCAACCACGAGTCTAACCATACAAAATTTACCAAATTTCGATACCAAATCACGACTCAAATCCCTAAATTAAATTCTCCAAATCCATAACCGCAAACTCCCAAATTCCACCTCAAAAACATACAAACTAGGTGGAAAATTCAATGGGGAATCAAAATTATTGAATAACAATGACCACAAGTGACTTACCTCAAGAATCCCTTCGAAAATCCCCTCAAAATTTGCCTTAGTCCGGTTTTACAATGTCCAAAATGAGAGAAATCATGAAACCCTTCGAATTTAAACACTACTTAGAGATCTCGCTTATGCGGTTCAAAAATCCGCTTCTGCGGTACCTCTTTTGCGGTCAATAATCCGCATCTACGGAGGTCACCTAAGGGTCAACCAACCGCTTCTATTGTCCCAAATCCCTCTCCTGCGGGTGCGCATCTGCGTAAGTCCATCCACTTCTGCGGACCAGCGACTCCAAGCCCTCTCCGCTTCTGTGACCAGCCTCCGCATCTGCGAGATCGCAGGTGCAGAATTTTCGCTCGCAACTGCGCAAACACTCACTTCACCTAGAACTACATCTGCAACCCTAGGGCCGCTTCTGCGGCTTTGCACCTGTGGCCATTCCCTCGCAGGTGCGGTCGCACCAGACCAGAACACACCAGCCTTCAGAAATTCCAAAAATCCAATATGATTTCGAGCCGAATCACTACCGAGGCCCCTGAGACCTAAACCAAACATACCAACAAGTCCTAAAACATGATGCAAACTTAGTCGAGCCCTCAATTTACATCAAACAACATAAAGAACACGAATCACACCCCAATTCAAGCCTAACAAAAAATAAGGAATTCTAACTTCTACAATCGATGCCGAAACCTATCAAATCAAGTTTGATTGACCTCAAATTTTGTACACATATCATAAATGACACAACGGACCTACTCCAACTTCAGGAACCACAATCTGAGCTCGATAACCACAAAGTCAACTCTCGGTCAAACTTATAAACTTTCAAAGCCTATAATTTTCCAACTTTCATTATTTTAAGCCTATTTCAACTATGGACCTACAAATCACTATCCAGACATACTCCTAAGTCCAAAATCACCCAAAGAAGCTATCAGAACCATTAAAATTCTATTCCGAACGTTCACACATAAGTCAACATCCGAACAACCTTTTCAACTAAAGCTTCCAACATTGAGACTAAGTGTCTCAACTCATTTCGAAACATCTCCGGAACCGATTCAACTACCCCAGTAAGTCACATAGCAACTATTAATCATAAAATGAGCAGTAAATAGGGGAACAAGGCTACAACTCTCAAAATGACCGACCGGGTCATTACAGTGTGGCGCTCCCATCACCATATTGATCTCTGGGATATTTTGGTTGATTTCCATTTCTAAAGAGGGTAGAGAAAAGGGGTGATAAGATTTTGCTTCGGATCTTAAATGTCTCATCATGATTGGTTCGTCTTTCCACATAAGTCATATCGTAGGATGCATGACTCGTTGACATTAGGGTGGCTTTCCTAATTATGTGTCGATGCCAAGGACCTACCCACCTAAGGTTTATGCAATATGACCTATATTTGCTAGAGTAAAGCATTTCCTAATTATCAATTGGACTGAATACTGCGAAAACTTATGTCAGTTGACCTGACAAAGCCATTCTCTGAAACTAAAGAATTTTAAAAAAAGGTTTAGAAGGGGGTAAAAGACAACCCTCGCGTGCCATTGTGTGTGAAAGTGTATGGCCAAGACTCGATTGGAAAGAGTATGACAATATATATATATAGCTGTAACAGATAGTGATGTTAGTAATAACATTTTAAATAAGCAAATAAGCACATAAGGAGGAGGTAAGCATACAATTGCAAATTAAACACAGTTAAAGCTATGTACAAACAATCTTTAATTCCAGGTCTAGTCTAAGTCTGCTAAGTTCAGAACCTGAGTGTGAAGTCCCCAGCCGAGTCACCATGATGTTGCACCCTATTTTGCACGAGTCAAAACAAGATTCAAGTAGTCTTTCCCTGTTGATGATAAAAAAGAACCGCCACCTAATATTTAAAGGTATACTAGGGTACCTATTTAATTACTAAGATTATTTCTCTATTAGTCTGCTAACCAGTGAGGATTTTGGGTAAGGGTTCTTGTTCTTCTAAGGGAAAGGTGTTAGACACCTCTTAAAATCTACCTGAGGTAGCTCCATAGGACTTAGACTAGATTTAAATAATTAGTTGTCTATACTCTGCTTGACTAGTGTTAAAGTGGGGCATATTTTATATCTAGTTTAGAACTTATTGCTAAAAATGTACATGTAATTTCAAAAGAGGGTATAAATTTATGAAAGTCTTTAGAAAAATACCTATCTCTTATAATTGAAAGAGTATGTCTATAATGTTTGGGTTTGTAAAACCTTGTGAGGTATGGCTAAGTTATAAAACATTTTATCTTTATAAGAAGGATGCGACTATTTGTATAATCTTTGTAAAGTGAAGTTTGTTTAAATAAAGAGTCTTTAGGCATACCTTGGAAATTTGTTCTCAAACCTCACATTTCCTTTTGAAGAAAACCGTCCGAAAAACCTTGGTTTTGGCAACAGTGTTTGTTCGATTTTCTTTTGCAAAAAAGCTCGATTAAAAGATCAATTTGGGTTCCGTTTCTGATTTTTGGAAAGAGAAGACTGTCATCCTTTGCTAAAGCTGTTTTGGTTTCAATAGTCTTCATAAAACAATGTTAGTAATAGAAAAAGCTATTAATAGAGTAAACGATTAACGAATCATATTTATCTACTACTAAGTCTAACACTTGTTTGAATCCTATGTCTTTTAGGGGCTTGCCTAGATTGTTCACATGGTTCAAAGAGATAAAGTAAAGCATTCAATAAAATATGGTAAGTGTTATATACATGGGGTAAATAAGGACAGTAAACTTAATTAAAGCAGTAAAGAAGGAAAGTGGACTCTAGTTTGGGCTTGAAGAGAAGTAGACCCAACAAGTAGCGAGAACCGACAACAGCAACTTCAGATTCCCAAATGCACATGTACAGGATTTGGGCCTCAATTCTTTGAGAACTCGATAGGCCCAATTGTAATACATGTTCAAAAAGAAAAAGAAGGTCATTAGATATGCTACTCAATGTGCATAATTACACATGGAATAAACTAGTATAGGCCTAAGACAAATTACAGTAATCAATAGCAATCCAGAATATGAAAACTAGTGTAGAGTCACAGATAGAAAAGTGATTCAGAATGAAAGCCTTTATTGTAATTAAACACTAAACCTAAAAGGAGTAACAAATGTCAATAGATTAGAGGCTAAGGGTAGAATTCCATTCAAGGCCAAGGTAATCCTTGGATCCCTGGTGCTTCAAAGTTCCGAAGGGTCTCGAGGCCTAGGGCAGTGCTTGTGTCAGGGAGAGTAGCTCAACCAAGAACTAAACTCTACTCTCAAATACCCATAACTACTCACACTTACTCTTCCCTATAGGTTTAGGTTCCAATGAGGCACTCAATGTAGATCCCCATACCACAGTGATACCATATCACAAGAATGTATACATTTCTCATAACAGTTGTACAAGATATCATAGGATCATAAGGCAGTCAATGCACATTATTGTAACCACAATTTAAATCTAAGTATATGATTCACTGTGAACACCATAACATGTTAGGCATGCTTAAAAATTAACTTCAGGCATACACAAGAAAAGAGCACTAGCCGATTACTCTATCAATCCAGACACCTGAATCCTATATCTTAAGAGTAGAGGAAGTACGTAGTTCAAACTCATAACAATCCCTGTTCATGAATAAATTCTCTAAATAACCTTCAACTAGATTAGTCAAGGATTTGTTATGACTAAGTCTTTACTTCTAGCATACACACAGGTTAACAACTTCATTTGGAACTTCTAAAGAGTATTAACAGAGATACAGGTTAACAACCTTAATTGAAACTTCTAAAGAGTATTAACATGGCTACAGGTTAGCAACCTCAATTAAGATTTCTAAATAGTATTAGTAGAGATACATGTTAACAGTCCTAATTCACTCTAAAGCAAATGACATGATTGCTTCCTTCTAAAAAAAATCTCTCATCTTCATACTATCTCATTAGAGAATAAAGCATGCTACTATACTTAAACATGGCAGAAGATTCATCTTAGGTTCATAAGCTAAGCCTAGTTCATTATGTATGCTTATTGAAGTTTCAAGGACAATATAGTCATGTGCATGGTCATGAAGGACAAGCAGACTATTGAAGAACAAAATGAATGCAAGGTATCCAAAATAGAGCACCCATAGAGGATATTTAGTAGGAGTTATACCATGATAAGGTGTTAACACAATCAAACTAACACTGTCACTTCATGAATTCCAGAAAAAGGTCTGGGGTATCATTTATTGGGGAATCTATTAAGCATATCAAGTATGGGATTTCAGGTATAGTGAAACTTAATTTTAGCACTTTAGCACAACAGATGAAACATCAGAACAGAAACACATCTTAACCAAACCTCATATCTTTAGTTAAGTGTATGGCAATTATCAGAATACACATAAAGGTAATACAAAAATCCAATTAGCTTAGGACATGTTACATAGTGTGATCAAATAGTCATGAGTTTAATCAGATGATAAATGACCTTCTAAGAATTACCAGAATCACAGAGGCATGTCAGAGAGAAGATATTGGCTCAAATGTCATGAACTGGTATTCCCAAACTAAGGTGACAATTTTATCTTCACTACTAAACAAGTTCATATATACTTAAGTCTAATTTATCAGGTGAATCACTACAAAAATGCAAATAATACCCAAGGCAGGTTAATATAGCACTCATGGTGGTTCTAATAGAATATCAGGGAGATCTAAAGCTAGCTATTAGCATTGTTTGAGAGTTCTTTAGTTATTTTCAAAGCTAAACAGTAGATATGAGTTATCATATGTTCATTAGGATCAATATACAATTTTAATTTCAACAACTTAAGATAAATCAACAACAACAACAACAACAACAACCCAGTATATTCCCATTAGTGGGGTCTGAGGAGGGTAGTGTGTATGCAGACCTTACCCCTACCCTGAGGCAGAGAGGCTATTTCCAATAGACCCTCGGCATCCTTCCCTCCAAGAACTCCCACCTTGCTCTTGGGGTGACTCGAACTCACAACCTCTTGGTTGGAGGGCGCTTACCATCAGAGTAACCCACCTTGTCTTAAACTTAAGATAAATCATGATTCCATAATCCATTTAGCAGCCATATGTCATTAACAAACACATGAAATAATTAGCCAAACATTATTAATAACATCATTCAGTAAAAGATAATAAAACAACTCATGTTTAGTAATTCAAACAAAAAAAAAAGAGTTTGGTTGAGGTTTTACTAACCTCTTTTTGGGCAGAAAACCAAACAAAAGACTTAGTTTATTCATTTAGAAGTCCAAGACTCAGACTCCAATCAGTGACTAATTCAGAACCAGAAAATAGAGGAAGCAAAAATCGAGTGAGAACTTAGCCACAATTGAAAAGATCCTAAATGCTAATGTATTATGTATTAATTCTTTCAGATGGTTAGGTGTTGTTTGTGATCTTGGGTGAGAGCATTTAAAACTCTATTTATAGTGGCCATTGAAGCCTTAGGGTTCTAGCATATTCAAGTTAGATAGTGGAAGATGACGAAGGGTGGATGATGATAGCAAGGCGCGTGAAATCTGAGAAAGACTGAGGGGAAAAATCATCAAGGAACTTTATCTGGACACAAGGATGAAGGATTCGACCGTAGAGAGTGAGGATCCACCGGTCAAAGCTCCAATGTCCAGAGGTCACTGCGTTTGACTTTTGGACAACGAATGTTAATGATGAACCTGGAGATATGGACCATGCATTCTCCGATTTGAGAGAACGAGTGAGAAAATTAGACGGATGAAGTTTCATCTTTTAGGTCTAGGGTTTCAAATTAAGGTTTTGAATTTTAATAATGAATGGGGAAAGAGTGAGGAAAAATTCAAGGATATAAGAGCCAGATTGAGTGTTGTAAGGTTCGAATTTATGACCATGCACCGATTTTTGCAGGGTTTCATCACTTCATGATTGATGGGTATGGAGGATTCGAGAGAATAGAGAGAAAAAGAGGAAAGGGGGGGTGGCTATTCAACATGGTAAATGATTAGGGTTAGGGGTCTGGTCTCTGAGTTACGATTGGGGGAAGCAATCTGAGCCGTTTGATCTTTTGATCAATAGCCCTGATAAATCAGGGGTTAAAAATTTTGAAAGTTTTTTACGAGTAAATATAGGGACCGCTGGATTTTTGTATTTCAAAGGTGGAGATGAGATTGTAGCGGGGATTAAAAGAATGGAGCAAATTCGGGATTAATTAGGGACCATTGATGAGTTGGACCAACGATCCAGATTTGTTTTTGCTTGTTTTTTGAGTGTGGGAGACGGGTGATCTAGCGCACCACTATTGGCTCACAAGGAGTGGCATGGATTTCCAACTTAGACTGGAGGAGTTGTTTGGACTGGGTCAGATGTCGATTGGGCCTATGTATTGGGCTAGTTTTAATTTAAAAGATGGCCAATTTGTGTTTAATTAAAGAATTGTAATTAAAGCCTTTTAGTCTTTTAACCCCTTTTGAAACGATTTTAAATAAACTTAATTATTTTTAATTAAATTTAGTAAAATATTATAATTATACAATATACCACTAATTATTAAAATTAATTATTTGTAAAATACTTTGTCTTCTAAATTATGACACTAATTTCGAATTATTAACATAATAGTCTAATTAACTAGGAATTAATAAGTAATTCGTTAAATTAATTATAGAGCCTATGTAATGTATATAAAAGTTATTTAAATAGTCTTATAATAGTAAGTATGATATATTTTTACATTTACTAAATTATTAATTTCACTATTATTAATACCTAATTAATTTTGTAAAATAGGTATTATTTCTTGAAAATATTTTAAAAACGTACATTGCAAATTATTAAGAATAAATAAATTAATTTTAAAAGGGAGGGTCAAAATTGGCCGTCAACAATCGGCCACTACATTGGCCTTGCCTGGATGATATAATATGGTGATATCATAGTCTTTCAGCAACTCTAACTATCTTTGCTACTACAAATTAAGGTCCTTCGGCTTGAACATGTGTTGGGGACTCCGATGGTCGGTATAAACCTCACAATGAATGTCGTACAGATAGTACCTCCAAATCTTCAGTGCGTGAACAATGGTTTCCAACTCTAAGTTATGAACATGGTAATTATTCTCATGAGCCTTCAACTGCCAAGACGCATACACAATCATCCTACCATCATGCATCAATACCGCACCAAGCCCAATACGCGATGCATCACAATACACGGTAGAGGATCTTGAACCTGTAGGCAACACCAACACTGAAGCTGTATTCAATGCAGTCTTGAGCTTCTGAAAGCTCAACTCGCACTCGTCGGACCATCTGAAAAGAGCACCCTTTTGGGCCAACTTGGTCAATAACGATGTTGCTCATGCTCCTCTCGACTACGGGAGTAAACCAAAATATCATCATTGAAGACAATCACAAAAAAATCCAGGTATGGCTTGAGCACCTGATTCACAAATCCATAAAGGCTGTTAGAGCATTAGTTAATCCAAATGATATCACTAAGAACTCATAGTGACCATACAGAGTCCGAAAAGCTGTCTTAGGGACATCCAATAACCTTTTCTTCAACTGATGGTAGCTAGATCTCAAATCAATATTGGAAAATACCTTAGCACCCTGAAGCTGATCAGATAAGTCATCAATCCTCGGGAATAGATACTTGTTTTTGATAGTGACTTTATTCAACTACCGACAATCTATGCACATCCTCATCGTTCCATCCTTAATCTTCACAAACATTGGTGCACCCCAAAGTGAGATACTAGGTCTAATGAATACCTTATCAAGCAAATTCTGCAACTGCTCCTTCAATTCTTCAAACTCAACTGGGGCCATACGATATGGTGTGATAGAAATGGGCTGAGGGCCCGTAACCAGATCAATGCAAAAGTCAATTTCTCTGTCGGGTTGGCATCTACAGCAAATTTGTATGAAACACCTCTGGAAACTCGCGCACAACTGGTACTAAATCCATGGAAGGAACCTCTGCACTAGAATCACGGATATAGGCCAAATATGCCAGACATCCCTTCTCGACCATATGCCGAGCCTTCACATAAGAAATGACCCTACTAGTGAAATGACTAGGAGTCCCTCTCCACGCTAATTGAGGCAACCTCGACATAGCTAAGGTAACGGTCTTGGGATGACAATCCAAGATAGCATGATATGGTGACAACCAGTCCATTTCCAAGATAACATCAAAGTCCATCATGCTAAGAAACAGAAGATCTACCCTAGTCTCATAACTCCAGATAGAGACTACACACGAGCAGTAAACAAGATGTACCACAATGGAATCTCCCAGAGGCGTAGACACATAAATAGGAGCACTCAAAGAATCATGAAGCATAACCAGATATGAAGCAAAATATGATGATACATATGAATAAGTGGAACACAGATCAAATAAAATTGAGGCATCCCTATGGAACACCAGAACAATACTTGTGATGACCGCATCAAATGACTCGGCCTCAGGTCTAGCTGGGAATACATAAAAATGGGGCTGAGCCACACCACTCTGACCTCCTATTCTCGGACGACCTTTAATTGGCTGGCCTCCACCTCTAACGGCCTGATCACCACCTTTATCTACTTGACCCCCACCTCTAGCTACCTGACCCTCACCTCTACTTGGCTGAGAAGGTGGTGGAGCAACCGATGTCGGAACCGGGGCATGAGAACCCTGCTGAGGCATACTTCCTTAAGGTCTTGTATAGTACCTCCTGGTATGACCTATACCTCCACACTCAAAGCACTCTCTCGGCTGCTGTAGCTGCTGAATATGGGACTAACCTTGACAACCCGGATAACCAGTGAGATAGTGCTGAATCAGTGGTGCACGGATGGGATCTGGAGGTGCACTACAGGCTAGCTACGTAAAATGAGACCAATAAGAACCACGACTGTCCGAAGCACCGTGTGCTACCTGGAGTGCTGACTAAATCAGTCTGTGAAGGGGGCCTCTACCAAATGAACCCCTGCTTCCAGTCGAGGAGCCACTAAAACAACCAAAATGACAAGGCCTCTTCTCAAATACCGCCTCCCTACCCTGACCACAAATCATCTCGATCTGTTTGGAAATATCTACCATCCGTTGGAAAGAAATATCATCCCCAATCTCTTGTGCCATCTGCAGCCTGATACATATGAGCCATCTGCTCCGGAGTATGTGTAGCGGGAGTCTAGGATTCTCCCACAACCTGCGAGACAGCTGGTGCCACAAGAAAATGCACCGGCCACACTCTCCATAAGGCCCACCAGATGGACTAAAACGTCCTAAAGAACACGGGGAGGAAATAAATCCCTCTGGGACCTGAGATGGTCCAATTGGCATGGCTGGAGTAAGGATTTCCTCCTCCTGCTCGTTCTACGGCTCTACAATAGGTGTTGTTGTGCGGGCTCTAGGTTGAGCTCTGCCCCTGACTCTGCATCTAGCTCGACCACATCCCTGGCCCCTACCACTACTAGTGGCTGCAACCTGGGGCTCTAGCTCCTGGTCGGTTATGGATGCTATGCGTGCTCTTCCCATATGCAAGAGAATAAGAATAGAATGATTCAAACTTTAATGATAGAATAAAGTTGCACGATAGAGAAAGAAAGAAGTGAAATTTTTCTAAAACCCTATAGCCTCTAGAAGATAAGTACAGACATCTATGTACCGATCCTCCAGACTCTACTAAGATTGCCATGACTCGTGAGACCTAGGCAGCCTTGTGCTTTGATACCAACTTATCACAACCCGGAATCCCAACCTCGGGACCATGATGGCACCAAATGTCCACTTGCTAGGCAAGCCTACACAAGTACACAATTAATCTTTTTAAAATAAATTTAAAAGTAATTTAATAAGAGAAAAGCTGTAGAGTTTATAAATCAGATATAATAACTTCAAACGCCGACTAATCAAACCCCGAAATCTGGTGTCACAAGTACATGAGCATTCTAACAGAGCTACAACCAAAATCTGAATAAAAGTATAACCTTTGAAACATAAATAACTAGTAGAACTAGATAGGGACGGGGACTTCAGGGCTGCGGACGCTGTGCAACTATACCTCAATTCCCCGTGATAAGCTAATCCAAGCATGCCTCATCTAACAACTGCTGGGACAAACACCAGAATCTGCACAAGAAGTACAAAAGTATAGCATGAGTACAATCGACCCCATGTACTCTTTAAGTACTGAGGCTAACCTACATGAGGTAGTGACAAGGTAGTGAAGATTCGAGAGCCAGATATCCCGAAGACTGCCTTCAGGACTCAGTACGGTCATTACGAGTTCCTTGTGATGTCTTTTGGGCTGACCAACACCCTATCATCATTCATGCACTTGATGAACAGTGTATTTAAGCCTTATCTTGACTTGTTCGTCATTGTGTTTATTGATGACATTATGGTGTACTCCTGGAGCCGGGAGGATCATGAGCATCACTAGAGAACTGTGCTTCAGACCTTGAGAGAACATAAGTTATATGCAAAAGTTTTGAAGTGTGAATTCTAGCTAGATTCAGTGGCATTTTTGGGTTATGTAGTATCGAGTGAGGGGATCAAGGTAGATCCGGAGAATATTGAAGCAGTTCAGAGTTGGCCCCGACTGTCCTCAGCTATGGAGATCTGGAGTTTTCTTGGCTTGACGGGGTATTACCATCGATTTGTAGAGGGTTTCTCGTCTATTGGAGCACCTATGACCAGGCTGACCCAGAAGGGTGCTCTATTCAGGTGGACCGAGGAGTGTGAGGAGATCTTTTAAAAGCTCAAGACTGCTTTGACTACAACCCAGTGTTGGTACTGCCTACTAATTCGGGGTCCTATACGGTGTATTGTGATGCATCGCGTATTGGTCTTGGCGCGGTGTTGATGTAGGATAGTAGGGTGATTGCCTATGCGTCTAGACAACTGAAGGTGCATGAGAAGAACTATCCTGTCCACAACCTCGAGTTAGCAGCTATTGTTCATGCCTTGAAGATCTGGCGGTACTATTTGTACGGTGTCTCTTGTAAGGTCTACACCGATCATCGGAGTCTACAACATCTGTTTAAACAGAAGGATCTTAACTTGTGGCAACAGAGGTGGTTGGAGTTGCTTAAGGACTATGATATCACCATTCTATATTATCCCGGGAAGGCCAATGTGGTGGTCGATCCCTTGAGTCACAAGGCGGAGAGTTTGGGCAGCTTAGCATATCTACCGGTAGCAGAAAGGCCTTTAGCCTTGGATATTCAGGTCTTGGCCAACTAGTGTGTTAGGTTGGATATTTCCGAGCCGAGACGAGTTTTGGCTTGCGTGGTTTCTCAGTCTTCTCTTTATGATCATATCAGAGAGCATCAGTATGATGACCCTCATCTGCTTGTCCTTAAGGATGTGGTTCAAAATGGTAATGCTAAGGAGGTCACTATTGGAGAGGACTGTGTATTACGGATGTAGGGCAGACTATGTGTGCCCAATATAGATGGCTTGCATGAGTTGATTCTCCAGGAGGCTCACAGTTCGCAGTACTCCATTCATCCAGGTGCCGCGAAGATGTGTCAGGACTTGAGGCAGCACTATTGGTGGAGGCGGATGAAGAAGTACATAGTGGAATATGTAGCTCGGTGCCTAAACTGTTAGCATGTGAAGTATGAGCATCAGCGGCCTGGTGAATTACTTTAGAAGCTAGAGATTCTAGAGTAGAAATGGGAGTAGATCACTATGGATTTCGTTGTTGGGCTCCTACGGACTCAGAGGAAGTTCGATGCAGTTTGGGTGATAGTGGATAGAACGACCAAGTCATCTCATTTCATTCATGTCGTTACTACTTACTCTTCGGAGAAGCTGGCTCAGGTTTATATTCGCGAGACTGTCAGGCTTCATGGCGTGCAGGTATCTATCATCTCTGACCGGGGTATGCAGTTTACATCGTAATTTTGTAGAGCTGTACAACATGAGTTGGGTACTCGGGTGGAGTTGAGTACAATATTTCACCCTCAGATGGAGGCAAATTGAGCCCTCTGTATATCAGGCCTTTTGAGATTTTTGAGAGGGTTGGAGAGGTGGCTTACAGACTTGCACTACAACCTAGTCTCTCTGTAGTTCATCCAGTGTTCCATGTTTCCATGCTTCGGAAGTTTCACGACAATCCGTCTCATGTGTTGGACTGCAGCTCAGTTCAGTTGGACAAGGACCTATCTTATGTCGAGGAGCCGGTGGACATTTTTGACAGGCAAGTTTGAAAGTTGAGGTCGAAGAACATCACTTCAGTGAAGGTTTAGTGGAGGGGTCAACCAGTCGAGGAGGCGACTTGGGATACCGAGCATGATATGCGTAGCCGTTATCCTCAACTTTTCACCGCTTCAGGTATGTCTGTATACTCGTTTGAGGACGAATGTCTATTTTAAGAGGGGAGGATGTAACGGCCCTGCCGGTCTCTTTCAGAGTATTAGACTTGATCCCCTATTTATTGCTCCCTCTATTTTTGTTTGTGGTTATGTGACTTGCCGAGGCACTCAGTGTCGGGTTCGTGTGAGTTTTGGAGTGAAATGGGACACTTAGTCCCTGAAAAGGAAATTTAAGTTGTAGTAGTTGACCGTAGTTTGAATTTTGTGAAGATGACTTCGAAATGGAGTTTTGTCAGTTCCAATAGCTCCGTATAGTAATTGTGGTCTTAGGAGCGCGCCCAGATAGTGATTTGAAGGTCCGTAGGTCATTTCGGCGTTAATTGGCGAAAGTTGGAAAGTTGGAAGATTTTTGGAAAGTTTGACCGGGAGCGTACTTTTTGATATCGGGGTCGGATTCCGATTTTGGAAGTTGGAGTAGGTTCATAATGTAAAATGTGACTTGTGTGCAAAATTTGAGGGCAATCAAACTTTATTTGATAGGGTTCGACATCGAATGTAGAAGTTAGGAGTTCCAAAGTTCATTAGGCTTGAATTGATGTGCAATTCCTGGTTTTAGCATTGTTTGATGTGATTTGAAGGCTAAACTAAGTTTGTGTGATGTTTTAGGACTTGTTGGTATACTTGGTTGAGGTCCCGAGGGCCTCAGCTATGATTCAGACCATGTTCGGTGCATTTCAGAACATTAGGATATCTGAAATCTGGTGCTTCTGGTTTCCTCCTACGCATTCGCGAAGGTGTTACCATGTTCGCGTAGAGTCTTCTGAGATGGGTGGAAATTTACCCTTCGTGTTCGCGAAGATAGATACGCGTTCGCTAAAGGGTCAGGTCTTGGTGATATGTGATCGCGTAATGGGTCACGCGCTCGCAAAGAAGAGAAATAGCTGGGTGAACCTCACGCTAGCCTACACGTTCGCGAGTAAGGCTCCGCGTTCACGGGGGCCTGGGATCACTGGTCATCGCGTTCGCGAGTGTACCCTCGCATTCGAGTAAGAGGAATTTGTGTCGTAACATTTTTTGTGCTTCGCGAACGCGAGGCAATTTCCGCATTCGCGAAGAAGGATTTAGCTGGGCAGCAGATTACAATTCCAAAATCGAGGGTTTATGTCATTTTTCACCATTTGGACTTGAGAGCTCGAATTTAGGCGATATTTTGGGAGATTTTCATAGGGATTGTTGGGTAAGAGTTCCTAAATCATTTTTTATTAATTCCCACTAATCTATCTTCAATTTCTTCATCTAATTTGAGATTTGGGTGGACAAATTGGGAAACTATTGTGAAAGTTCCTAGACCGAATTTTTGGGTTTTGAAAGGCTAAATGAGGTCGGATTTGGATAATTCTTGTATGGTTGGACTCGATATCGAATAGGTATTTGGTTTTTGTAATTTTGGTTGGGTTCCAAGGCGTGGACCCGTATCGACTTGTTGGGGCGATTTTTCCAATTCTTGCTAAAATCATAAGTTCATTATTGTTTTTAAGCAACTATACCACTCGGCAGCACTTGCCTAGTGGCTAATATATAAATAAAATTACAAAAGGGTCCAAAGATTACAAGATGTCCAAACCAAAATAGAAGTTGCATGAAGCTACTAGTTATTAAAAGATAGAAAAAATCTAATGAACTAGCTATTACAACATGATAAGTTGAATGCTTCCTTCTCCTATTAGTGTATGTGAATCCAATTGCCATTGGTAAATACCAAGGAGCTCCTATCAAGCTTTCACCAAGTGCCAGGGTATATTGTCCATAGGCTAAAATGAATTCCAAACATCTCCACCACAGAGTTGCAGCCAACGTAGTCTTCCAAGAGTAGTTACTATATGATCTCCATATGCAGTGGACTTATTTTGTTCAAGTATTAATCATGTGCTCACTCATCAAAATTAATGTGTAGAATAGGAGCCTGGCTTTAGGTAGGCTTTGCAAGGCAAAAGCCAGGCTTGAGCTGGCTTTAGGCAGGCTTTGCAAGGCAAAGGTCAGGCATGAGCTGGCTTTAGGCAGGCTTTGCAAGGCAAAATCCATGCTTGAGCTGGCTTTAGGCAGGCTTTGCAAGGCAAAATCCATGCTTGAGCTGGCTTTAGGCTGGCTTTGTAGGGCAAAAGCCAGGCTAGAGCTGGCTTTAGGCAGGCTTTGCAGGGCAAAAGCTAGGCTAGAGCTGGCTTTAGGCAGACTTTACAAGGCAAAAGCCATGCATGAGCTGGCTTTAGCCAGGCTTTACAAGGCAAAAGCCAGGCTTGCGCTGGCTTTAGGCAGGCTTTTCAGGGCAAAAGCCAAGCTAGAGCTGGCTTTAGGCAGGCTTTACAAGGAAAAAGCCAGGCATGAGCTGGCTTTAGCCAGGATTTACAAGGCAAAAGCCAAGCATGAGCTGGCTTTAGGATGGCTTTGCAAGGCAAAAGCCAGGAACGAGTCCAATCTTGTGAAGCCATCAGTCTGGGGTTCTTCTCTTTGCTATCCTAACCCTAAGGTTAGGTGATTGAGATTTGTCTAGATTGATCAACCTCCTCCCTGCACTAGCCAATTCAGAGAATGAATGAAACTCAGATGTACCTGCAAAAGAGAACACAATGTTCGCTATAAAATCCGCCACTGAGTTGCCTTCTATGAACACATGTTGAAATATCACATTGAAGTTGTCCTTCATCTCTATAATTTTCTTCACATCCTGTGCAATTACCCAAGGAGGATCCCATTCCTCTTCTATCGCCTTCTTCATCACCAATGAATCAGTCTCCAGTATGAGAGGGTGAATATCATGCTCCACACAATATTCCAACCCTTGAAGAATAGCCTTAGCTTCAGCCTCCACATTAGTTGTCACTCCCAGGTCTACTGCCCTAGCATACACCACATCACCTTCATCATCCCTCACACAAAAGCCTAGGGTGCTAGGTCCAGAATTTTCCTTTGAAGCTCCATCAGTATTACATTTCTACCAACCATGAAAAAGAAGCTTCCATGTTACTCTTGTAGTGATAAATATAGGTTTATATCCTTCAAAGTATTGAATCATGTTTGTCCATAACAATGAAATATTAGGTATCCAAGCATACCTCACCCTTGGTAGTTGATGGAATGTCCTATTTATCTCATGGATCACCCTATTTGTGGACCCTGAACCATAATGTTTTCCTGCATTTCGTCTCTTCCAAAGCTCCCAAGTGATAATAGCTGGTACTTCTTGAAATAGTGGCTTTAATTTTGGACAACACTGAGTGTACCACCAATGCCTTATAATCTGCTTCAATTGAATTAATTGCACAGATATTCCAGCAGCCCCCATGAACAAGTTCCATACCTTTAGAGGCAGTAGGACTTGTGACAAATATATGCTCAATGGATTCCTCTTGGGGATGCTGACAACACCAACACCTAGACATCATCATTTTCCCTTACCTCCTCCACATGTCATCGGTGGCTATTTTCTGCCTCCACAATCTCCACAAGAAGAAGGATATCTTGAATGGCAAACCTTTAATCCACATTAACTTGAATTCCTGATTAGGATCAGCCCTATGCCTTAATATTTGCTAAGCACTGCTAACACTGAACTTGCCTGAAGGAGTTGGCATCCAGTATGGCCTATCCCAATATCCCTCACTGCCTTCATAGTGCACATTTAGCCTTATATGTTCTGCAATTGCCTCATTGAAAGTTTGATCTAGCAACTGATCATCCCATGCTTCCCCTTGCCGCAGTTCTACCACCTCCTGAAGACCTTCATTGATTGGAAAGTCTTCAGGTAATATGTGATAAAGTGTATCCAATCTAGTCCAATTTTCATGCCAAATATTAGTTGTTCCACTCTTCAATTCCCATATGATCTCATGTTCTACTTCTTCCCTAGCATTCAACATCTATCTCCAAACATGAGACCCTCCCCTAAAATGCACCGCTGTGGTTAGCTCCTTCTTGAAATACTTATTCCACATGAAATTAGACCACAAATATTTTGTGGTCCTAAACCTCCACCATAGTTTAGCAAATAGTGCCCTTGAGACATCATTTAAGGACATAAAACCTAGCCCCTCTTCCTCTTTAGGAAGGCAAAGATTTTGCCATGAAGCCCAGTGTCTGCTTCTCCCTTCTTCCTTTGTGCTCCAAAAGAACCTAACAAAGGTCTTATGTAGATGCCCAGGATGCTGTTTGGTGGATCAAGGACTGACAACATGTGAACTGGCATACTTTGCAACACACTAGAGATGAGTGTTGCCTTTCCTCCAAATGACAGCATCTTTCCTTTCCATGAATGCAATTTAGCCTTCACATTCTTGATAAGATCCTCATAATAGTCCTTCCTACTTCTAGTGTAAAAAATAGGACACCCTAGTTATGTAAAGGGGAATTTACCTCTTGCAAATCCTGTAATAGCTCCAACTGCCTGAAACAATCCATTAGCAACCTTTTAATGCATGTAGTATGAACTCTTATCTTTGTTGATCATCTGACTTGATATCTTCTCATAGTTCCCCAACACTGCCATAATCTTGCTCAAATACAGAGGATGAGCAGATGCAAAGATTATCATATCATCAGCATAAGCCAATTGGTTTAAAGGATCAGACCACTTAGGCATTCTAAATCCCACAAATGACTTGTCTTCAAAGAGCTTATTCAAAGACCTGGAAAGTACCTCAGCTGACAAAATGAACAATGCTGGAGATAGGGGATCTCCTTGCTTCACACCCCTTATCAACTTAAAGAACCATGAGGGCTGCCCATTCACCAATACTGAATACCAATTATTTGACATCAAGTTCCACACCATGTTGATGAAGTGTTAAGAAAATCCCATATTCCTTAGCACATGCAATAAGTACTTCCATGAAACCCTATCATAGGCCTTAGCCATATCAAGCTTGATCACCACATTAGCTGGCTTTCCCCTTAACCTTATGTCAGTGACAATTTCTTGAGTCAGTAAGATATTCTCAAATATGCTCCTACCCTTTACAAATCCGGATTGATTAGGAACTATTAGAGATGGCAAACAACTCTCCAATCTGTCATGTAACACCCTAGACAAGACCTTGTTAATGAAGTTGCTCAAACTAATAGGTCTTAAGTCCGAGAAGGTCTCAACTCTAGGTTTCTTGGGCAGCAATACTAGATTTGTGTGAGTGATGGACTTAGGCAATGCAGCTCCTCCATAGAAGTGTAGCACCATGTTGTGTATATCAGCACCAATAACATCCCAACATGTTTGATAAAACAAGCTAGTGAATCCATCAGGACCACTAGCACTCTCCCTACTAAGCTTAAAAACTGCTGCCCTTACTTCTTCAATTATTGGCAATCTGCTAAGCTCCAAATTCTGATCCATATTGACCATTGAAGGTACATTATTGAGCAAGGAAAATTCAGAAGCATCACCTTCATTTGTGAACTAGTTTTGATAGAAGTCCACTGCAACTATAGCCAATTTCTCCTGGTCTTCAACCCATACCCCACTGCCACTTTTGATCCTCTTCAGTTGCAATTGCTTTCCTTTGCCATTGATATTATTGTGAAATAAACTTGTATTCCTATCTCCTTCAGCAAACGAAGTCATCCCAGCTTTTTGCTTCCAATACTGCTCCTCAATACTCAAGTATTTCTTTAATTTAGATTGAGCCTTTTGAAGCACAATCCTATTCTCAGTTGTAGGCTCTTCTTCAAACAACATCTCATTCACCCTAACAATGTCCTCCAAAATATCCAATTGCTTGAAGATATCACCAAATGTTTCTCTACTCCATTTTCAGAGTGCTGCATTTACCCTCTAGCTATTCTGCTTGAACATAAAAAACGGATCCCCTATGAAATCAGATTCCCAATTCTGCCTCACCACATCTACAAATGTAGCATGCTTTGTCTGAAATTTCAAGAATCTGAAAGGCTTGACAAAATTAGTTGTCTGCACCCCACATGTCATTAGCAATGGTGCATGATCTGATCCAGTTCTGATTAGATGCTCAACTTCAATAGTTGGCAACATGTTCTGAAATGGAAAATTCACAAAAATCCTATCCAATCTCTTGAATATACACTCAGCATTGGATCTCCCATTCCACTATGTGAATGGACTTCCTTTGTACCCTTGCTGAAACAAACCACAAGAGTTTACACAAAAATGCAAAATCCTCATATTCAGGGGGTGTACTGGAAGTCCCCCTATTTTCTCATCTTCATGCAATATCACATTGAAATCCTGTCCTACCAACCATGGTAATTCCATATCACTTGCTAAGTAATACAAGTGATCCCGCAAATCCAACCTCTCCATTGCTAAACATTTTGCATAAATAAATGTCATCATCATGTGCTGCCCCGGGTCATGGTGAAATACTCTCACAGTCACCTGTTGCTCGGTATCCTCCACTAATTCCCATTCCACCACTGCATCGAAGAACAACCATATTTGCCCATTAATATTTGCATAAGCAGTCTCCATATTCAACCTCCTTTTATATCTATCAATGAGTCCCTTCTTTTGAAAAGGCTCCATCAATGCAACTACACAAAAATTATGCTCCCTATTCATGTTGATCACCATAGGAAAGGCCTGTTGTGTATTCACGGACCTTATGTTCCATATTAATGTTTTGATCATCATCATTTAGATAGAGAGGCTTCCCTCCTGGGCATTATTCTTAAAGGTTGTGGTGGATCTTTACTCTGATTCTTCTTAGTTTTCTTACCTCCTTTAGCACTAGCTGTGGGTGATAAATTCCCTTCCCTAGCCACTTGTTTGAAGTTTTCTACAGTTGATCCATCTTCTCCTTCATCCTCTATTGGATTTTGTCTCAATAAGTCTTCATCAATTGGTGTCACATTATGTGTAACTAAATCATGTAACTGTTGTAGAGGAGTCTTAATTGGAAAATTAAGATGTAGTTGCATAATTTGATCAGTGCCAGATTCCATAGGCACTTCCTCCATTTCCCCAGATGCTCTTGGAACAATTACCCACTTATCAGCCTGTTCATACCCCTTGAGTTGTAGCTCATAGACACTACATAGCCTAGGAGTTATTGTAGCAGTCTACTCTGAAAGCACTGTTCTAGTGAGATCACCACACTTCTCATTGCCTGAAATTTGGTCTGAACCCACTATATCATCCCTATTCTTCACATCAACATCTCCATCAAGTTTGTTCTTTGATGCATACGCCGGAACACCATCTACATAGGCCAAAATCTCTCCACTGGCTCTAAGGTTGGGGATTACTGTAGCTGCCTCATCAGGTGAACCTAGATTTAGGCCTGGCGTCGCTAGCCTAACGCCTGGGGAGCCTGGCTTTAGGCCTGGCGTCACCAGCCTAACTCTTGGGGAGCCTGTCTTTAGTCCTGGCGTCGCCAGCCTATCGCCAGGTGAGCCTGGATTTAGGCCTGGCATCGCCAGCCTATCGCCAGGTGAGTTTTGTTTGTTATCCTTCTTCACCTTTTCTTCTGTTATCTTTGTTTTGCCCAGTTGATCATCCTTAATCTCAACTGCATCGCTCCATAAGACCTTTGTAGAGTTTAAGTCATCAAGATCCTCAATCTGCCCAGAATCTTTAAATGTTTGAGATGGAATCGCATGCCAAGATTGGTTTGTGATCACATTGAGTTGTTTTAGCTCCTCTTTGGTAGTACCAAACCTTCTATGAACCCAGTTGATTGTGGATTGAATCCCAGCAGGAGTAGGACCATCTTTAGAACTGAAGACTGGTTTTGCCCCCACCAAAACCAGTTGGTTTTTCTCTTTTATATCACTTTGTTCCTCCTCTAATACTACAAATTTATTCCTTGTTTGAACCTTGTTTGTCTGATCTTCTTTGACCTCCACCTGTGCAAATTTATTATGCACGTTCTGTGCAACAGCATTCACTGGCACGATTGCATTGCCATTTTTCCCTTGTACCTGGGTTTTGTTATTTTTGTTGGTTCCCCGATTATCCCGAACTTCCTTCCACTGTTCATCTACGTTCCCGACTACTTTTCCACTCATGATAATCATTAAAGGGATAGTGTGAATTTTGGTTTTTCCTTGGTCATCTGCAGCAGTATTCCAGTTGTTCAACTCAGTAAGATTATTCCTTTTCTTGTTGCTTCGATTCTCAATAAGCTCGGGGTGCAAACGCCAACATTCAATTTCATCATGTCCTTGTATTTTACACTCCTTACAATTATTTGGTAGCATGTCATACTGAATTCTCGCCCATTTTGTTAGAACACCACCAGAAGCTTCATCATCAATATCCAATCGCACCTTTTTAGGTAGTTTTGCCAACAAATCTACAAGAACTTTTACTCTTGCGCAGCTCGGCCTAATTTTGTCTGTAGTTGCCGCGTCAAGACATACTGGCCATCCCATAGCTGTAGCCAAAGGAAATAGAGTTTCCTTTACAAAAAGGTAGGCAGCATTCCAGTAAAAGAAATCCACGCCATCGCCATCAGAGTTTCTTCAGCCGCCTTAAATTTTGCATCGTAGATAAGAGTACGCAATTGGTATTCATACCCATCTTTGGTTTTGATGTAGTACATACTTTTCAATGTGCAATTGAGGAAGTCTTGCCATAGAGTTAATCTAATTAACACATGACAATCTCTAAGAAATCCGATATTACACTCACCTTTGATACCACATTGAGTTGGAATTATTCGGCGAAGCTCGTGAATCTCCGGAGATCCATATGAAAGCTTGCTAATGACAGCATATTGAAGGCCTTCACTCATGTCCATTCGATCTACTTCTACCTCTGTGAATTTAACCACTGGTTGGCCATTCAAATACACTGCTCGTCGCAGTAGAATGGGTTGAGTTGAAGTTGGAGCAGTAGCCATTGCTGGAGGATTTAAAGAATTTGGTTTCAAAATCTTAGAGTAATTTAGAGAAGCTGGGTTGGAGTTAGTTGTTGTATGTTGCTATGCAATGCTGGGGAAGGGCAGACCAGCCGGAAAAGATGGCTGGTCGTCGGCCATTGTGGCCATTGAAGCCTAAAGCTCCAGCTTGTCCGCGATGAACAGTAACGAAGTCACTGTTCACGGTACTGTCTAACCTACAGTGACATCAGAAATTTGATAGAAAACATTCTAGAGAGAGAATTTTTTCATTAGGGTAGATTAGTTTCCTATAGTTATATTTATAGTATGTAATTATTTTTGGCTAGATTTGAGCCATTCAGAGTCGAACAGTCGAGGGAAATGCCTTCTTATTGATCGATTGGGCGAGGTTTGAGGTGACTTATCTAACCTTGTATGGGGGAAATTCCCCTTAGGATTTGGTACCGTTATGGTAATTTGCAATATATGAAGGCCGTGTACGCGAGGTGACGAGTGTGTAGTCAGGCTAAATGTTGAAAATCTGGTTTCTGCTAAGTAGTTTCCTTTTATTTACTTAATTGAGTTACTCTAGCATGTGTAGTCATCATGTTTAGCCTAACTGCATATGTCTACGTGTCTTATCTCTTATTTGCAATTCGTACAACCGGCTTACTTGACTTACCTGCTTCCTTGATTCAGTATTCATTATTTAACTATGGAATTCTTTGCCTGAAATATCATTATTTCATTTGTTATGTTTTGGTTTTCGTGATTATTGTTGAGGTGATTTGTTTGGTTGTGGCACGAGGTTTCTACCATGCGGATTGATATTGTGTCTTGAGGTTTCTGTCGTGCAGATTGTTATTATGGCACGAGGTTTCTGCCATACAGATTGTTATTGTGGCACAAGGTTTCTGCCGTGCAGTTGTTATTATAAGGAGATATTGTTAGATATTTACTTTTGGGACTATGAGGCGATACCTCGGGAATGCCCCTGTTGATTTCCTCTACTTGTTGTATTGTTTGTTTTTGTTGTTGTTCCTTAACTTGTAATATTCTTTCTTCCTTACGTGTTGTATTTGTCTTCTTAATTTCGTGTAGCTACCTTCCGTAAATTTCTATTGTTACACTTCCCTGTCACTTTATTATGTCATTATATCTTCTGTGTTGTTTCTTATTAGTCCAAGTGGGGCCCTGACCTGACCTCGTCACTACTCTACCGAGGTTAGGCTTGGCACTTACTGGGTACCGTTGTGGTGTACTCATACTACGCTTCTGCATATGTTTTTGTGCAGATCCAGGAGCATCCTATTAGCCTCGATATTAGAGTGTGGTGTTGCTTCTTGGAGACTTTAAGGTACACCTGCCCGCATCCGCAGGCCTCAGAGTCCCCTTGTATCCCATCGTTTCCTTGTTTCTTTATGTTTTCATAGAGAGTGATGTATAGAATATTTGCAGCACTATATCTAGAACTTGTGACTTATATCTATCGAGGTTTTGGATATGCTTATACTTTGAGTTGCAGTTTGTATTTATTACAGTTGTGGACATTTTGAGTTTTAACTTAATATTTTAGTTATTCCGCATACTTGTTAGGCTTACCTAGTTTTAGAGACTAAGTGTCATCACAGCATCCTACGGGGAAAAATTGGGGCCGTGACAAGTTGGTATAAGAGATGTAGGTTCATAGGTGTTATGAGTCACAAGAAGGTTTAGTAGAGTCTTGCGGATCGGTACAGAAACGTCTGTACTTATCTTTGGGAGGATATGGAACTATTAGGAAAAAGCTTCACTTCTTTGATTCCTTATCGTGCAAAAAATTTGACTTCGGATTCTAAATTTTAGTCTTTCTATTCTCTCACAGATGGTGAGGAAATGCACAACTAGATGGAATGACAAGACACCTGCGCCCCCTGCTAGAGCGACGAGAGGCCGGGGCCGGGGTAGAGGCCGAGGACGTCCACATGGTGTAGCTAGAGCACCCGCACGAGCTACTATAGAGGAGCTACCAGTAGCTCTAGTTAGAGAGCAGGAACCTGAGATGCCTGTTACTGCACCAGCCCTCCAGGAGACTCTCGCCCAGTTTCTGAGCATGTTCACCACTTTGGCTCTTCTAGGGTTGATACCACTTGCTCTTGCCACATCTCAGGTCAGGGGAGGAGAACAGACTTCCGCCGCCTATACCTTAGAGCATCGGGTCCAGGTCGACCAGGATCCAGAGGTCATACTAGTGCAACCAGTAGACCCAGTTCAGCCCGACGTTAGGGCAACAGTTTCTGAGGGAGAGCAGCTCGGGCTCGAGAGGTACAACAAGTACCACCCTCCTACTTTCAGTGGCTTGGCATCAGAGGATGCCCAGGGTTTGTGTTACACCCCAAATTTTTGTACGTGAAAGTATGCCATAAGTAGATTGATAAAAGCTCGGAAATGAGATGTTACATCCCGCATTTTCGTACGTTAAAGTGTCATCGTAATTTAATCGATGTAAGTTCGGGAATGAGATTACTTTAGGATTATAAGTATTAATGTATTTCAAACAAGTGATAAGTAAATTTGTTAAGGTGAGAGCGTAATCAAATCGAAGAAAATGAGTTTCGTTGAAGTTGTCGATTTGGGATAAAATACGACCCCAGCTACAATACCCGGTATTTATAGACTAGTGCCATACAAGGTACGATACTAATTTTTACTAATATTTTCTCCCTTTGCTTTGCATCTTTCTTCTGGATTTCATGGTGTTCCTATTTATCCTATGAGTGTTGTTGTATTACTAATATTGTCTCCCTTTTTGTCCTTTTGTCTTTGTTTTTGTTTGAGCCAAGGGTCTTTTGAAAACAGTCTCTCTACTCCTTCGGGGTAGGGGTAAGGTCTACGTACACACTACCCTCCCCAAACCCCATTAATGGGATTTTACTGGGTTGTTGTTGTTGTTATTGTTGCCATACAAGGTACCACATGACCATGATAGTAGGGTACATAAAATGTGTCAAGTGAGTAGTATATTAAGTAACTTGAGATAATTTTTAATTATTAGGTAATTGGATATTACCTAGTTAATTAAGGATTAGTGGGTGCTTAATTAAGGCTTTGGATAAGCCATAATGTGGCAGCCTACCATCCCAAAGTTATGGCTCTCATATTGTGGTTGAAAGGTGGATTATTTATGTAAATTATGGGGCTTAGTCACCTAGCATGTGGGGCCCACCTAAAGTTAAGAATAACATTCCTAAGATCAAAATCATTTCCTAATCTCTTAAGAAAGAGTTCAGCCAAGCTTTCCTTACACAAGTAACATTAAACCATTCTAATATGCATCTACATATTATATATCATATAAGCAACGCCCAAGATCTTCAACAATTCAAATTAACGTGAGATTTTGCAAATCTAAGGGAGCACGGTGTATTCTTTCTCAAGAGAATCGACTCAGGTATGTTAAGGCTATCCCTTCTTTCCTTTTGGTACGATCCAAACGATACAAAAGAAACGAGCAAAATATGCAACTTTCATAAATGACTCTATTCATAGAAATATTAGGGGTGTCTATATTTCTTGATTCCCCATGTATCTTATTATTCTATCATCTGTTAATGGGTCTCAGAAAATACGTAAGTTGATAAAGTTTATTTCATGACATTAATGAAAGGCATAATGGTCCTATGACGTTCCAAGAGTTCTTATTAACATATTTCTTATGCATTTCATGCATTTATACATGTACATTGACCCATGAACAGATGATAGAATAATAAGATAAGATGTGTATAAGAGACAGAGATGATATGATGGGATGCCCTCAGAGGCTTGATGATATTATGCACACCTATACCTATGCATGTTACGATATTTATACGCACGTACATGACATTATAAATGTTTCAGAATTTACAAAGTTATTTAGACTTACAGGAGGAATTATTTTTCTATGTTTCATCAATGTCTCTTATGTATAGATCATCATGCCTTACATACTCGGTACATTATTTGTACTAACGTCCCTTTTGCCTGAGGAAGCTGTGTTTCATACCTGCAGGTCTCGATAGACAGGTCGAGAGTCCTCCAAGTAGGCGATCAGCTCAGCTGAAGATGTTGGTGTACTCCATTTGCCCCGGAGTTGCTTGTTTGGTCAGCATGATTTAGATGTGTATTGTTTGGTATCGCGGGGCTCTGTCCAGGCCTTTATGACAATTATGTATTCTTAGAGGCTTGTAGACAGATGTCAGTGTACGTAAAAGATTATATGACCATGTCGGCCTATGTTCAGTGTACGAGTGGTTATTTTGGTCTTAGAGGCCCATATGTCTTATGTATAAGTTGGTATTACATGTTGTATTCTACCTATCTCATGGCAACCTTTCCAGCTCAGTTATCTATGATAGTATGATACGAAAAGATACGTTATGTTGGTACTCAGTTGAGTAAGGTACCGGGTGCCCGTCACGGCCCATCGGTTTAAGTCGTGACAAAAGTGGTATCAGAGCAGTTCTATCCTAGGGATTCTACAAGCCGTGTCTTGTAGAGTCTTATTTATTTATGTGTCGTACACCACACTTATAAGCAAGAGGCTACATGGCATTTAAGACTGTCACTCTTTGTTCTTACTCTAGATCGTGTGGTAGAGCTCAGTTGTTAGAACTCAATTTTCTAAACTCTATCTTATTCATAATACGACGATGCCTACATCGAGAAAGACGGTTGGTAAGAGATGATATAGTTGTAGAAGAGTTGAGTCAGAGGAACTCGATTTTTGTATCATGCTTATGATGGATAAATATGAGGTATTTGGCAGATCATGTGTATACTAAGATGTGTAAACTTCTTGATAAGGATCCCTAAGGCAAAAATGCCTATCCATTCTTATGGTAAAAAGCAATGAAAGAATCATAAGGTACAAGTTTCAACAAGTAAAAGAAGCAAGGTGAAGAAGGGTATGAGGTACCTAGTTAGTAGAGATGAACATTATCTACAATCCAAACAGATAAAAGCATTTTGAGTTACCTTCAATTGTAACAGAGATATGTACAAATGGCCACACCTATCTCATTTATGTCCAATGGAAGTTAACAGAAGTAGTATAAGAGAAGGATGGGATATCAGGATCCGACTGGGGTTAGAGTAACCCAAAATGGTGAATGGATTATTTGCGTTACTTGACATTTCTAAGGATATTGCAAATGTGCTAATAGATTTCCTTGTGAGACGCCCAGATGGTGCACTCTAAAATAGTACAACTACATATGAGTACTAAAAAGATAGGCACTGGAAGCCTGGAAGGGATAAATATTATCTTAGTATGACTCCCGTCCCTAGTGGAGAGAGAATATTAGGCATACCGAAGAGCCAGTAGATGGAGCAAGGGGAGCTAAAAGTAAAAGAATGCCTTGTTGAAGTTTTCAGAATAAAGTGATAGACATAAATGTTAGCGGGAAATAAGAAGAGAGTTAATGAAGCATTATAAGTAAGCTGTGATACATGGATGACAATGGTAGATCAAAAAGATGACAGTATTACAGAGTCTATAGTCAAGTGAAGGAAAGGACGAGAGGTGACAGGCCTTGAGGCAACAAAAGAGTATAGGCCATAAAGTCATATCCTTATTTCGAAAAATAAGTTCGTGACTCCAACACGACTACCAAAAGAAAAAATTAGACCCCGGAGTAATACAAATCAGTATGGACTGGTGAACAAGATAAACTAAACATGAGTTAGGGACCAAGTAATTTGATAATAGTCGGTATCATGAGAATTTCAGATTGCATTCCAGCGATAATGGAATGGACAACCAAAGAATATTCATGAGAAATTCAGAGAAATGTCATTCAGGAAGACACTTCCCTAAAGAAAGCAGTGTGAGCAAAGTTAAGCTTAAGGAACTATGTGCCAGTTATACTGAGTGTCACCCTCGTGATTAAGGAAATTTGTTATCCTTGGTACAGAAGGGTTACTGCAAGGCGAGTAAGGGTCATCCATGATGTGAGAAGACGCCAAATAGGAAGAGATAAAACATCTATAGGTAGATCGTCGTAGCGCTAAATCTTAAGTACTCCCCTAAAGGGAGGAATATAGAGTGATGTGGAATTAAGTCAGAATTAAGTGGTTCTATTAACTATGGAATAGTAAATGAAGAATGCGGAAAAAAATGAGAAAGGAATGAGATTGCACTTATCCAAACCCTACAGATATTCTATGATTCCAGAATATTATGCAAACACAACGTCAAGGAGAGGAAGTAAAGGTTCCTGCCCGATATGTTATTGATAGATAAGGAACCAGTGCGAGACATAAGTTAAGACAAAGGAAATAACCCAAGAAAGATTACGCGGAATATTGATATAAGAATGGGCCAACGAGTAGTTAGTAGTTGATTCAGGAAGAGCCTAGTTATGGCTAAATAAGAGGATACAGACAAATCAACAGATTGTGCAAGATAAACATAGTAAAACCCCATATAGTGAATTCAGCCTCGCAGTTATGACATTGTAATAATTAAGATATATTCAGATAGGAGTTGGGGTAGTCAAAGGTACAAAATGAGTGTTACGGAAATAAAAAAGAGCGCCACTAGGAAGATAGTAAACAAATCAAGTTCAGAAGCAACCCTACAAGCACAAGGGCATGGAGGTAAGTAACCACGGATAATTATAGGCGAGGAAAGACATCAAAAAGATTTTGCCGAGTATACGATATAATAAGCTCGCAGCTTTACAAGAGTCAGAGTGTCCTCCCTAAGTACGACTACGAAAGACCAGCTGAGGAAATAAGGAAGAAGGCTTCAACCTAAGCATGGTAACTTGAAAAAGAAATGGTCTTGTAATAGTAGTCTCACTACAATATTGCATGCACTCCATAAGAAGGTGGCACCTATCTGAGCTAATGAGCGGGAAATGAAACCAAAAGTAATATTCAAGACCATGTGACTTGCATGAAAACTCCGGTATGCATGAGAACTAGGATAAGCTAAGTATACACGCAACAAGGGGACAGAAAGACCAGGAAAAGAAATTGCTTACATTTAAAGAAAGCTGAGAAGGAACGAAAAGAATTATTCGATTAATGATCCGGAGATAGTTACGTTATGAACGCACTTAAGAGTTCGGAGTTTTATACATGCAGCATATTCGTTGACAATCATACATCTGTAGAAGATTTTGGTATAAGTTAAAAGAAAGAATTAGCCGAGATCATATACAAAGGATTGAATTGTTAAAGGGTTGTATCATGGATATTCCATAACACCCATGAAAGGCTAAAGTAATAACTAGTACCAGGAGCCGCAGATCGGAAGATAGCTTAAGCCTACATAAAGACTGATCAGAAGTGAGAGGCAACTAAAGAATTACATCAACCAAGTTAATCAAGAGTCTGATTGTTGGACCTATAAAATTATAGAAATCGTGATTGAGAACATTGCAGGATCACTCTTAATATCATAGGTACAAAAGAGAAAGTACAACAACCATATTCTATAACGGCCCTACGATAAAGCAAGTTAGAAGAGTACCAGCCTCATAAGAAGTCAGTATGAAGCTCCCACCAGATTGTGTATGCACCAGAGGTGCAAGTGTTATAATAGAGCTTCAAGTTGTGGATGTGAATTATACCTATGTGGAAGGGAGGTCATAAAAGAGATAAAAATGCGAGGTGAGATTTTAAGGCAAGTAAGGTAAAGGTAAACATCGTACGAGATACTCAGGTGCAGAAAATTGTGAATAATCCATAACTTCAAGATGAAGGGCTAGAAACGTTGGGATTCAGTATCCAAGAATGATAGCATCGTCGTCAGTGGCATATCTTCCAATCTATGGTTTCTAAGTATCAAGAGGTCTAATTAAGAGAGTAAAGAAGTATTAGAGACGATGTGATCTCGCGCTTGATGTTTCAAAATAACATAAGGAAATCTATGGGGCAAGCAGGTTGAAGGAAGGTTGCAAGTAGTATAAATAGATATGTGTAGGTCGCAAGCTAAAGTATGGTAAAGCGACAAGGTTTTAGGAAGACAGGAGTAAGGATAAGAAAGGGCGAGTGAGAAGGTGACGAGAATGGGTAAGTCCTCGGGATTAAGCCCATGAAAACAAGAGAGCTGATAATTTCTCTAAGTTATAGAAAGCTCAGTATATCCTGAATGAACTCAAAGGAGTCTAAGACTAATAGCGTTTAGAAGAGATGGAATGCTGCCCTGGTAGTAGAGTGAGGGTGTAATTGTGATAGATAAAGGATGACGTTTGGGTAATGATTTCATGAATTGTACAGGATTAAAATACCCACATAATGTGAATCATATTGGGATGATATGAAATACGATTATGGAATTATAGTATTGTATCCCCCCCAGGTGGATCAGGAAAATCACTTCAAATGTTCCACGATGCAATGTGAGCCCTAGTGATTACGTAAGAGGTTTCAATTTATCAGTGGTAGATTGTAGATCAATATTGAGGTGAATCAATAACGGATGTATAACCGGGTCTATGAAATAATCTATAACAATAGTCGTAAGTTTGACAAAGTTTCGAGTGAAGAACTTAAGTATACCTATAAATGCCAAGAGGGACATCTTGTCAAGTTCTTTATATGTTCCCAAAAGTAAGGCCTAGAGATTGGCTAAAAGTCAGGGAAAAGGAGAGAAGAGTTGTATAGGTGCACTTACAAGGTCAAGAGTCGTACAAACTGCATGATAGAAGGTAGAAACAGTTACGAGATTGGAAGGATTCTGATCACAAGTCGTGGTGTAAGCAAGAGGCTTAAAGGGGGGAATGCCCTGGCCTTTGGAATTATTCACAGAACAGTTGCCTAGATGGCAAAGAGTGTACTAGAGTATTTGGAAGACATAAGTTATGAAAATGATAAGTGCATCAGTCAACATTCGAGGATGAATGTTCCAAAGGGGGGAATGATGTTACACCCCATATTTTCGTACGTGAAAGTACGCCATAAGTAGATTGATGAAAGCTCAGAGATGAGATGTTACATCCCGTATTTTTGTACGTTAAAGTTTCGCCGTAAGTTAATCGACGTAAGTTCGAGAATGATATTACTTTGTGATTATAAGTATTATGCTATTTCAAACAAGTGATAAGTAAATTCGTTAAGGTGAGAGGGTAAGCAAATCGAACAAAATGAGTTTCGTCGAAGTTGCCGATTTGGGATAAAATACGGTCCGAGCTACAATACCCGATATTTATGGACTAGTGCCATACAAGGTACCACATGACCATGATAGTAGGATACATAAAGTGTGTCAAGTGAGTAATATTTTAAGTAACTTGAGATAATTTTTAATTATTGGGTAATTAGAGATTACCTAGTTAATTAAGGATTAGTGGGTGCTTAATTAAGGCTTTGGATAAGCCATAACGTGGAAGCCTACCATCCCAAAGTTATGACTCTCATATTGTGGTTGAAGGTGGCTTATTTATGTAAATTATGGGGCTTAGTCATCTAGCATGTGGGGCCCACCTAAAGTTAAGAATAACATTCCTAAGATCAAAATCATTTCCTAATCTCTTAAGAAAGAGTTCAGCCAAGATTTCCTTACACAAGTAATGTTAAACCATTCTAATATATATCTGTATATTATATTTCGTATAAGCAACGCCCAAGACCTTCAACAATTCAAATTAACGTGAGATTTTGCAATTCTAAGGGAGTACGGTTTAATATTTCTCAAGAGAATCGACTCAGGTATGTTAAGTCTATCCCTTCTTTCCTTTTGGCATGATACAAATGAAACGAGCAAAATATGTAACTTCCATAAATGACTCTATTCATAGAAATACTAGGGTGTCTATATTTCTTGATTCCCCATGTATCTTATTATTCTATCATCTGTTCATGGGTCTTAGAAAATACGTAAGTTGATAAAGTGTATTTCATGACATTAATGAAAGGCATAATGGTCATATGGCATTCCAAGAGATCTTATTAAAATATTTCTTATACATTTCATGCATTTATACATGTACATTGACCCATGACCATTGGCGTTATATACGTGTATATTATATATATATGGGATATGGGAAAAGGTTACGACGTTATATACGCACACCACCTGATCAGCTGGTATATGTTGATGATTTTGCCCACAGTGACCGAGATGATATGATGGGATGCCCTCAGATGCTTGATGATGTTATGTACACCTATACCTATGCATGAAATGACATTTATACACACGTGCATGAAATTATAAATGTTTCAGAAGTTACAAAGTTATTTAGACTTATAGGCATAATTCTTTATTCCATGTTTCATCAATGTCTCTTATGTATTGATCATCATGCCTTACATACTCGGTACATTATTTGTACTGACGTCCCTTTTGCCTGGGGATGTTGTGTTTCATTCCTGCAGGTTTCGATAGACAGGTCGAGAGTCCTCCAAGTAGGCGATCAGCTCAGCTGAAGATGTTGGTGTACTCCATTTGTTCCGGAGTTGCTTGTTTGGTTAGTATGATTTAGATGTGTATCATTTGGTATAGTGGGACTCTGTCCTGACCTTTATGATAATTATGTATTCTTATAGGATTGTAGATAGATGTTAGTTTACGTAAACGATTGTATGGCCTTGTCGGCCTATGTTCAGTGTACGAGTGGTTATTTTGGTCTTAGAGGCCCATATGTCTTATGTATAAGTTGGTATTACATGTTGTATACTACCTATCTCACGGCAGCCTCTCCACCTCAGTTATATATAATAGTATTATACGAAAAGATACGTTACGTTGGTACTCGGTTGAGTAAGGTACCGAGTGCCCCTCGCAGCCCATCGATTTGGGTCGTGACAGTTTTCTTGAGGAGTGTCACCGTATCCTACTTACTATGGGTGTTGCGAAGTCTAGTGGGGTTGCTTTCACTACATTCCAACTTAGGAGAGCGGCTTATCAGTGGTGGAGAGCATATGAGTTGGGTAGTCCGGCCAAGGCAGCTTCACTCACTTGGACTAAATTCTCATATATGTTTTTGAGGGGATATATTTCCCAGTGTCTAAGAGATGCATGACACGCAGAGTTTGAGTAGTTGCACCATGGTTCTATGATCGTGTCAGAGTATGCGGTCCGGTTAACTTATTTGGCTAGACATTCACCAGCCTTGGTTGCTTTTGTTTGAGAGCGGGTCCGTTGATTTATCGAGGGGATTAACCCCAATATCAAATTTAGCATGGCCCGAGCGTTGGAGACAGACATCGCATTGGGGATTGCTAGGAGATTTGAGGGTATGCTGACTCGGGAGAGATAGGAGAGAGAGGCCAAAAGGTCTCGAGAGTTTGGCACTTATAGTGGTACTCATGCCCCAGTTGTAGCTCGTCAGGGTAGAGGCTATGTGAGTCACCCTGTTCATTCAGCACTTCCCGCCGCCAGCGGTATTCCGACCATTCCTAGGCCCAAGGCTCCCTATTATGCACTGGCATTGTCTAGTGCACCTCCTATACGGGGTGCTTTCAGCGGTCAGTCCAGCCGATTAGGCCTGAGCCAGCCACAATAGCCACGTCCTTTGAGAGCTTTTTTTGAGTGTGGTGACACTCGTCATATGGTGAGGGAGTGCCCCGGACTCAGGATGGGTTCATCTCCGTAGACCACACAGGCACTGTGTGCTCCACTGGGTCCTTAGGCTATGGTTACAGCACCAACTACCACTCCACTTGCACAGCCAGCTCGAGGTGGAGGTCGCCCTAGAGGGGGAGGCCAGGAAAGATATTATGCCCTTTCTGCTAGGACAGAGTCAGTTGCATCCGACTCTGTCATCACAGTTCTTGTTTTGGTCTGTCATAGAGATGCATCCATCTTATTTGATCCAGGATCCCCTTATTACTATGTGTCATACTATTTTGCTCCATATTTAGGTGTATTCCGTGATTCTTTGAGTTCTCAAGTCTATGTGCTTGCGCCCGTGGGAGATTCTATTGTTGTTGACCATGTGTATTGGTCGTGTTTGGTTGTTCTTACTGGTTTTAAGACCAGAGCCAATTTATTGTTGCTTAGTATGGTGGATGTTGATGTTATTTTGGGCATGGACTGGTTGTCGCCCTATCATGCTATTCTTGATTGTCATGCCAAGAGGGTGACATTGGCTATGCCAGGCCTATCGCGGTTAGAGTGGAGAGATACTTTAAATTATGTTCCTAGCAGGGTTGTTTCATTTTTAAAGGCCCAACAGATGGTTGAGAAGGGGTGTGATATGTATCTGGCATATATGAGGGATGTTAGTGTTGATACTCCTACCGTCGAGTCAGTTCTGGTAGTGAGGGATTATCCAAATGTATTCCCGGCAGATCTTCTAGGCATGCCGCTAGGCAGGGTTATCTGATGGTAGGTTAGAAATATGAATTTTTGGCTACTTTGCACCTATTATTTGCTACACTTTAATTGTGTCTAAGCTAAAATATGGCTAATTTATACTTATTACGTATTTTTTACTGTGTAGGTTGAGATCCGAGCTAAGACACACATTTGGAGTAAAAATTGATAAAAGAGAACCTTGAAGTCTGAGTAGAGGTTTGAGAGTTAAGCCGGAATCGAGTTTTGGGGTCGATGGCCGTATATGCATAGAAAAAGTGGAAGGAAAAAAATAACAAAGGGATCAAATAGTTTTTAGCACCTCCAAGCCAACGTAACTAATAGGGTGCTAACGGAGAAATGCACCAGGCAAAAGACATAAGTTAATATTGGATGACAAAGCACAAACAGTTGGAAAAGAAACGATATAAGTGAAAGTTAGGCAAGAAGCACAAAGGTATGAGCTTTGGATTTAAAATGTACAAAGCAATATCGTAAGACAGTAGAAGCAATATCCTAATATGACGCATTGCGCGTAGCGTAATGCGACGCGGTAAGAGGAAACGGCAGCAGAGTGGAATTGTCCAAGTTTCTGGAAATCCCCACTAATGTGACGCGTGGCGCGTCGCCCCATGCGGCGCGCCTGTGCAATGTTTACTGAATTATCTTTCTATTTCGGCTAGGAGAAGGTGATTTCGACTGGACCCGACCCTACTTTGTATAAATATATGGAAAATTGTTATTTTTTGGACTTTTAACATATATTCGACCTAAGGAGGCTACGGAGGAGTTGGAAGAACACGAGCAGAAGGATTTCATCATTCCTTCCTCACTCAAAACACGGGTTTTGATTGAATTATGTTTTTCCTATACTTTAACTTTATTTGTGATAAATTTCTCCATATCTATGAAGTAGTTACCTTTAGGGTTTGATGGATTTGGTGTATTGATGACTGTTTGTGGATTATAACTCTAGTTTTATGTATTGAAGCATTTTTGGATGATTTAACTGTTGCATCTATATTCACTTGTTCATGTAATCGAGAGAGGCATAATTTGTGATATCCTTGAATTATATTGTTGGTTAAGTTCATTAATTCTTCTTAGTAATCAAAAAAGGCTAGTTGAATCATTGATTAAACCTAGTTAGGAGAATAACTGGAAGAAGTTTTCAAAAAGACCGATCCACTACGCATTCTTGCATATCTTCATGTGCTTAAATTGGTTCATCTCGTGAGGTTATGACTTAATCGAGAGAGGAGTTTTTGCTGAACGTTTGAACTAACAATTGAGTGAATTCGAGAGACTCACTTGAAAATTAGAAGTGAATTATCTAGAGTTATATCCTAAACAATTATCTTGCACCTATCCTATCAACCCCTATTTTCTCCCATTAATAACTTCCTTGATTACCTTTGTTGCGATTGTCATTAGTCAATAGCTTTAGATTCTTAGTTAATTGTAGTTAGAAATCATAAAAATATCTATTGTTGATCATCTTCGATAGCAATCAAGGTAGAAACTATAAGAATATTGTTTAAATTAAATCCCTTTGGATACAATATTATACTATACTATATTTGACTAGCGAGAATAATTTAAGGGTGTGTTTTGCGCTAGTCAAATTTTGGCATCGTTGCCGGGGATTAGCAAACAATAGTTGGAGAGAAGTATATGAGAAATAGTTTTTGGTGCTAATTCAGGAATTAGGTTTTAGTTTCTTTTTTCTTTTCTTTCCTTTTCTTTTTCATTTTCTATTTTATTTTCTGTATTAGTTAACTTCCTTTCAAGTTTTGTTTTGTAGTACCTACCAAGTTGGAGAAGATACTGTAGATTTTGAACTCTAAATGTTGTAAAAATAGAGTACAACAAGCCTAAGAAAATGGCTGAAGAGTTAGCAACTGAACATTATCAGCGGTCTGCTATGTGTTTTAAATGTGGTGGAAATCATCTATGGGTTGACTGTCAAGCAGATATGTATTCTTCCTATGGTTTGTATTTTGAGCAGTCTCACTCTGTTTCTAGTTCATACAGGTATGAGGATTTATATGGGCACAATTCTGACTCTGGTTGGGATGAATACCCTTATTATGACTGGAATAAAAGCAAAGTGAGACACCCACCTTAAGACGAGAATGGTAGTTTAGAAGCACTTATGCATAGATTCATGAATAGTGTTGAAGAAAGGTTTATACAAAACTATGAAGCTATTAAGAACCTAATAACATGAGTGAGTCAATTAGTAAGTATACTTTCAGAAATCTCATTGTGTCATGATGGTGAATATATGGAGGAGACACCTTATCAGAGCGAGCCTGCTCAAGAGGATGAGCATCCACATAGAGAGTTTTCCACTGTTCATGAGGACTATGATTCAACTGAGATGATTGAAAATAAGGATGTGGTTGAGTGTGAAGCAACGGAAGAAGAGTTCTAACCCCCATCCACCTTTCTACATTCGCAACCTTTAGTAGAATAGAATGAGAAACAAATGGACTTGGACATACCAGAGGAATATTCACTTGACATTTCTTCTTTGTTTTCTTATTCTAACATTAATCATGTGGATTTTATTTTTGGGGATTTACAGGAATATGTATGGATTGATCCTGTGAAAGAATGTAGAAACAAGTTAAAGATCATCATGAACGAGTAATTCATTGCTCAAGATGAGGACAAGAAAGAAAGAAAAGAGCGGGTCTTACAGGTATCCTCAGAAGAATTTGGCTTAAGGAGCTCCACAAAAAATCCCAAGGAGCGAAAACGAGTAATGTATTCAGAATTAAGGGTGGAGTTCATAAGTTCTCGGAAAAGAAGAAAATTCAAGGAAGTTTCCTTTACCTTATGCTTTTTAATTGTTTGTCATGGGGACATGCCAAAACTTAAAGTGTGGGGTGGGGGATAATTGTATGTTGTATGTAAATATTTTAGTTTTGTTAGTTGTAGTAGTTGGAAAATTGAAAAAACCATAAAAATTGAAACTTTTTCAATTTTTCCCGACGATGGATATCATTTGACGGGTTTCTTAAGGGATTAAAGTCGAAGGAAAAAAGACAAAAATATTTTCTTTTGTTATGTAGTGTAACAATTCCCCCTTGGCTTTGCTTTGTGGCACGATTCTTTTCCAAGGGTTTTGTTTGAACCAGGTGTAGTTAGTTTTTATTTTTGTTAGGAGTAGGAAACCTTGTGCTATGGTTTGAATTGAAGACAATGTCTCTTAACTTTATTATACCTTGAGAATAGTGAGTGCTTTAGTTGTGACACTTAGGCTCAATTTTTGATTCTTGTATAAGTACCTTAAATTATTTGATCTTAACTTTGTTTAACTGCTTTGACTAGAGTGTCTTGATAGTCCAATCTTGAGTGAGTTATATGTCATGTGGGTGTGAGGTTTTGTGTATTATGTGCATTGCATTTGATGTCTAGAACTTGCCCCATGTGTTTGCAAATAGAATTAGTACTTTTATTCAGTCTTGGAAGTGATATAGGTATTTTTTTGTTGAGCCAGTTATAAACTTTTGCCCACCTAATTGTTATGTATCTTAGTTAACTCTGTTGAGCTTGTAATCCTGTTTCTTTTGAAACCACATTACAAGCCTTACCCATTTGTTTGAATTGACCTTCTATTTGAACCATTTACCTCTCGTGAGCACTTGAATTTGTTAAGAACTTTGTAAAAGTTGAAGTGGGGTGGTTGGTTTGGCTTTTGAGTGGAACTATTGAACTAAGGAGAAAGGTGCACTATTTTGAAAAAGAAAGAGCCACTTGAATTGAAAAAGGAAGAAAATATAAGTGTATGATTGTGAAAAATGTTCCTTGATAGTGGTAACTTGATGTAATTGTGCTTAAAGAAGCAGAGAGTTAATGTATATTGATGTGAAGGTGGAGTTATGGTTTGACATAAGTGTGGGGTTTTGAACACTGAAATGTGTGTATTAAAGTGCTTAGGGAGGTGTAGTCACTCTTATATCTAAATGTATCCTACCCACCCCACAGCTTACATTACAACCAGTTAGATTCCTACTTGATACTTGGATGAATGAGCTCAATTAGTAGAGTAGTACACTACGGGCAAGCTTATGGTACGTCTCTTGTGGTATATGAATGTTGTTTCTGAGAGTGAGTGAATTCTTTCTATCTTGAGTTCCTAATTGTTCTTAATGTCTATTGTGTGTGGAACTACTCTCTATTGTTGTATGAGGGCACTTGATTCAGGAAGAAAAGGTAAGGTCGTTAACCTCTGTGTTAGAGTAAGTGAGTGGGTTATAAATAATGCGTGGTCCTTTTGAGTCAAATACCGAGGCTAGGATGATACGTTATTGTGCTTAATCTATTTTAAACATTCTTGGTGTGATGAGTTAGGAGAGTTGTTTAAAAAGGTTGTGTCTTTATAAAGTGTAGTTTGATTGCTCGAGGACGAACAATGGTTTAAGTGTGGGGTGTTGATGGTAGGCTAGAAATACGAATTTCTGGCTACTTTGTACCTATTATTTGCTACAGTTTAATTGTGTCAGAGCTAAAATATGGCTAATTTATACTCATTACGTATTGTTTACTATGTAGGTTGAGATCCGAGCTAAGACACACATTTGGAGTAAAAAAGGATAAAAGAGAACCTTGAAGTCTGAGTAGTGGTTTGAGAGTTAAGCCGGAATCGAGTTCGCAGATCGAGGACCGCATATGCATAGAAAAATTGGAAGGAAACAAATAATAAAGGGATAAAATAGTTCTTAGCACCTGCAAGCCAACGTAACTAATAGGGTGCTAATGGGAAAATGCACCGGGAAAAAGACATAAGTTAATATTGGATGACAAAGCACAAAGAATTGGAAAAGAAATGATATAAGTGAAAGTTAGGCTAGAAGCACAAAGGTATGAGCTTTGGATTTAAAATGTACAAAGCAATATCGTAAGACAGTAGAAGCAATATCCTAATGTGACGCATTGCGCGTAGCGTAGTGCGACGCGGCAAGAGGAAACGACAGCAGAGTGGAATTTTCCAAGTTTCAAGAAATCTCCACTAATGTGACGCGCGGCACGCCTGTACAATTGTTACACAGTTATTTTCCTATTTCGGCTAGGAGAAGATAATTTCGTCTGGGCCCAACCCTACTTGGTATAAATACATGAAAAAATATTATTTTCTGGACTTTTGACACATATTCGACCTAAGGAGGCTGAGGAGTTGGCAAAACATGAGCATAAGGATTTCATCATTCCTTCCTCACTCAAGATACGAGTTTGGATTGAATTTATGTTTTTCCTATACTTTAACTTTATTTGTGATGAATTGCTCCATATCTATGGAGTAGTTCCCTTAAGGGTTTGATGGATTTGGTTTATTGATGATTGTTTGTGGATTATGACTCTAGTTTTATGTATTGAAGCCGTTTTAGAATTGTTGCATCTATATTCAGTTGTTCATGTAATCGAGAGAGGTATAACTTTGATATTTTCGCATTATATCGTTGGTTGAGTTCATTAATTCTTCTTAGTAATCGAAAGAGGCTAGTTGAATCATTGATTAAACCTAGTTAGGAGAATAATTGGAAGAGGTTTTCCTAAAGACCGATCCACTACGCATTCTTGCATATCTTCACGTGCTTAAATTGGTTCATCTCGTGAGGTTACGACTTAATCGAGAGAGGTATTTTTGCTGAACGTTTGCACTAACAATTGAGTGAATTCGAGAGACTCACTTGAATATTAGAAGTGAATTATATAGAGTTAGATTCCGAATAAGTATCTTGCACCTATCCTATCAATCCCTATTTTCTCCCATTGATAACTTCCTTGCTTACCTTTGTTGCGATTGTCATTAGTCAATAGATTTAGATTCTTAGTTAATTGTAGTTACAAATCATAGAAATCTCCAATGTGTATAATCTTGGATAGCAATCAAGCTAGAAACTACAAGAATACTATTTAAATCAATCCATGTGGATACGATATTATACTATAATATATTTGACTAGCGACCATAATTTTGGTGTGTGTTTTGCGCTCGTCAATATCGACTTTGGTATTGATTTGTTATCAGGAAACTCAACCCATTTCTATTCCACCCTATCTTATGACCCCTGCAGAGTTGAAAGAGTTATCAGAACAGTTGCAAGAGTTGCTTGATAAGGGATTCATTCGTCCTAGTGTGTCACTTTGGGGTGCTCCAGTTTTATTTGTAAAGAAGAAGGATGATTCTATGCGGATGTGTATTGATTATCACCAGTTGAATAACGTTATAATGAAGAGAAGGTATCCATTATCACATATTGATGACGTATTTGATCAGTTACAGGGTACCATAGTGTTCTCTAAGATCGACTTGCATTCAGGCTATCATCAGTTGAAAATTCGGGAGCCAGATATCTTGAAGATTGCCTTCAGGACTTGGTATGGTCATTACGAGTTCCTTGTGATATATTTTGAGCTGACCAATGCTCGAACATCATTCATGCACTTGATGAACATTGTATTTCATCCCTATCTTGACTCGTTTGTCATTGTATTTATTGATGACATTCTGGTGTACTCCCGGAGCCGGAAGGATCATGAGCAACACCTAAGGACTGTGCTTCAGAACTTGAGATAAAAGAAGTTTTATGTAAAATTTTCGAAGAGTGATTTCTGGCTAGATTTAGTGGCGTTTATGGGTCATGTATTATCGAGTGAGTGGATCAATGTAGATTCGAAGAAGATTTAAGCAATGCAGAGTTAGCTCAGACCGTCCTCAGCTACAGAGATCTGTAGTTTTCTTGGCTTGGCGTGGTATTATCGACGATTTGTATAGGGTTTCTCGTCTATTGTAGAACCTATGACCAGGCTGAGCCAGAAGGGTGCTCCGTTTAGGTAGACCGAGGAGTGTGAGGAGAGCTTTCAAAAGCTCAAGACTGCTTTGACTACAGCCCTAGTGTTGGTACTGCCTACTAGTTCAGGGTCCTATACGGTGTATTGTGATGCGTCGTGCATTGGTCTCAGCGCGGTGTTGATGCAGGACGGTAGGGTGATTGCCTACGTGTCTAGACAACTGAAGGTTCATGAGAAGAACTATCTTGTCCATGACCTCAAGTTAGCAGCTATTGTTCATACCTTGAAGATCTTGCGGCACTATTTGTATGGTGTCCCTTGTGAGGTCTATACCGATCATCGGAGTCTACAACATCTGTTTAAACAGAATGATCTTAACTTGCGGCAGCGGAGGTGGTTGGAGTTGCTTAAGTACTATGATATCATCATTCTATATCATACCAGGAAGGCCAATATGGTGGCTGATGCCTTGAGTCGCAAGGCAGAGAGTTTGGACAGCTTAGCATAACTACCGGTAGTAGAGACGCCTTTAGCCTTGGATATTCAGGCCTTGGCCAACCAGTTTGTTAGGTTGGATATTTTTGAGCAGAGTCGAGTTTTGGCTTATGTGGTTTCTCCGTCTTCTATTTATGATCGTATCAAAGAGCGTCAGTATGATGGCCCCAATCTGCTTGTCCTTAAGGACACAGTTCAGCACGGTGATGCCAATGAGGTCAACATTGCAGAGGACATTGTATTATGAATGCAGAGAAGACTATGTGTGCCTAATGTATATGTCTTACGTGAGTTGATTCTCCGCGAGGCTCACAGTTCGCGGTACTCTATTCATCCAGGTGCCGCAAAGATGTATCAGGACTTGAGGCAACATTATTGGTGGAGGTGGATGAAGAAGGACATAGTGGAATATGTAGCTCGATGCCTAAACTGTCAGTCGGTGAAGTATGAGCACCAACGGCCTGGTGGATTGCTTCAGAAGCTAGATATTCTGGAGTGAAATGGGACCGGATAACTATGGATTTTGTTGTTGGGCTTCCACGGACTTAGAGGAAGTTCGATGCAGTTTGGGTGATTATGGATATTTTGGAAAAGTGAGCGCATTTCATTCCATTGGTTACTACTGACTCTTCGGAGCAGCTGGCTCAGGTTTACATTCGCGAGATTTCTATGCTTCATGGCGCGCCGGTATCTATTATCTCTGACCGGGGTACGCAGTTTACATCATGGTTCTGGAGAGCTATACAACATGAGTTGGGTACTCCGGCGGAGTTGAGTACAACATTTCACCCTCAGATGGATGGACAATCCGAGCGCACTATTCAGATACTGGAGGATATGCTTCGTGCATGTGTGATGGATTATGGGGGTTCTTGGGATCAGTTCCTACCTCTTGCTGAGTTTGCCTACAACAACAACTATCAGTCGAGCATTCAGATGGCCTCGTATGAGGCTTTATATGGTAGATGGTGTCGGTCTCCAATGGATTCGTTTGAGCCAGGTGAGGCTAGGCTATTGGGTACAGACATGGTTTAGGATGCCTTGGAAAAGGCTAAATTGATTCAGGATTGACTTCCTACAGTCCAATCCAGACAAAAGAGCTACGTAGATCGGAAGGTTTGCGACATTGCGTACGTGGTTGGGGAGGGAATCTTTCTCCGGGTTTCACCCATGAAGGGTGTTATGAGGTTCGGGAGGAAGGGCAAGTTGAGCCCTAGGTATATCGGGCCTTTTGAGATTCTTGAGAGGGTTGGAGAGGTGGCTTACAGACTTGCACTGCCACCTAGTCTCTCTGCAGTTTATCCGTGTTCCATGTTTCCATGCTCCGGAAGTATCACAACAATCTGTCTCATGTGTTAGACTGCAACTCAATCCTGTTGGACAAGGATCTATCTGATGTCGAAGAGCCGGTGGCCATTTTGGATAGGCAGGTTTGAAAGTTAAAGTCGAAGAACATCGCTTCAGTGAAGGTTCAGTGGAGGGGTCAGCCAGTTGAGGATGCGACTTGGGAGACCGAGAATGATATGCATAGCCGTTATCCTCATCTTTTCACCACTTCAGGTATGTCTCTATACTCATTCGAGGACGAGCGTTTGTTTTAAGAGGGGGAGAATGTAATTACCTGGCTGGTCATTTCCAGAGTATTAGCCCCGAACCCCTATTTATTTATCCCTCTATTTCAGTTTGTGGTTATGAGACTTGCTGGGGCGCTCAGTGTCGTGTTCGAGTGCGTTTCGGAGTGAAATGGGACACATAGTCACTGAAAAGGAAGTTCAAATCGTAGGAGTTGACCGTAGTTTGACTTGTGTGAAGATGATTCTGGAGTGGAGTTTCGTCAGTTTCAATAGCTCCGTATGGTGATTTTGGTCTTAGGAGCGCGTCTAGATGTTGATTTGGATGTTTGTAGGTCATTTCGATGTTAATTGGCGAAAGTTGGAAAGTTGGAAGATATTTGGAAAGTTTGATCGAGAGTGGACTTATTGATATCAGGGTCGTATTCCGATTCCGAAAGTTTGAGTTGGTCCGTAATTTCAAATGTAACTTGTGTGCAAAATATTTGGTCAATCGAACTTGATTTGATAGGGTTCGACATCGAATGTAGAAGTTAGGAGTTTAAAAGTTTATTAGGCTTGAATCAATGCGCAATACGTTGTTTTAGCATTGTTTGATGTGATTTTAAGGATCGACTAAGTTCGTATGATGTTTTAGGACTTGTTGGTATAATTGGTTGAGGTCCCGGGGGCCTCGGGTGTGATTCGGGTCATGTTCAACGCATTTTGGAACATTATGATTTCTGAAATCTGGTGCTTCTGGTTTCCTCCTACGCGTTGGCGAAGGTGTTACCACGTTCGTGTAGAGTCTTCTGAGATGGCTAGAAATTTAACCTTTGTGTTCGCAAAGATGGCCACGCGTTCGCGAAGGGGTTAGGTCTTGGTGTTATGTGATCGCGTACTGGGTCACGCGTTCGCGAAGAAGAGAAATGGCTGGGTAGACCTCACGCGTTGTTCTACGCATTCGCGAGTACATCCATCTTCGCGACGTACTCGTGAAGAAAAGAAATGGTTGTACGAAGGATTGACTTCGTACATCCCAATCCAGACAAAAGAGTTATGCAGATAGGAAGGTTCGCGCTATTGCATTTGTGGTTGGGGAGTGGATCTTGCTCCGGGTTTCACCCATGAAGGGTGTTATGAGGTTCGGTAGGAAGGGAAAGTTGATCCCTAGGCATATCGGGCCTTTTGAGATTCTTGAGAGGGTTGGAGAGGTGGCTTACAGACTTGCACTACCACCTAGTCTCTTTGCAGTTCATCCAGTGTTCTATGTTTCCATGCTCTGAAAGTATCACGGCAATCCATCTCATGTGTTAGACTGCAGCTCAGTCCAGTGGGACAAGGATCCATCTTATGTCGAGGAGTCGGTGGCCATTTTGTACAGGCAGGTTCGAAAGTTAAGGTCGAAGAACACCGCTTCAGTGGAGGTGTCAGCCAGTCGAGGAGGCGACTTGGGAGATCGAGCATGATATACGTAGCCGTTATCCTCATCTTCTCACCACTTCAGGTATGTCTCTATACTAATTTGAGGACGAGCGTTTGTTTTAAGAGGGGGAGGATGTAATGACCCGGCTGGTCATTTTGAGAGTATTAGCCCTGAACCCCTATTTATTTCACCCTCTATTTCAGTTTGTGGTTATGTGACCATCCGGGGTGCTCGGTGTCTGGTTCGGGTGAGTTTCGCCGTGAAATGGGACACATAGTCACTGAAAAGGAAGTTTAAATCATAGGAGTTGATCGTAGTTTTACTTGTGTGAAGATGACTCTGAATGGAGTTTCGTCGGTTTTAATAGCTCCGTATGGTGATTTTGGTCTTAGGAGCGCATCTGGATGTTGATTTGGAGGTCCGTAGGTCATTTCAACGTTAGTTGGCAAAAGTTGGAAAGTTGAAAGATTTTTGGAAAGTTTGACCGGGAGTGGACTTTTTGATATCAAGGTCGGATTCCGATTCCGAAAGATTGAGTAGGTCCGTAATGTAAAATGTAACTTATGTGCAAAATTTGACGTCAATCGGACTTGATTTGGTAGTGTTCGACATCGAATGTAGAAGTTAGGAGTTCAAAAGTTCATTAGGCTTGAATCGATGCGCAATACATGGTTTTAGCGTTGTTTGATGTGATTTGAAGGATCTACTAAGTTCGTATGATGTTTTAGGACTTGCTGGTATAATTATGATTCGGACCATGTTCGACGCATTTCGGAATATTATGATTTCTGAACCCTGGTGCTTCTGGTTTCTTCCTACGCGTTCGCGAAGGTGTTACCGTGTTCGTGTTGAGTCTTCTGAGATGGCTGGAAATTTAACCTTCGTGTTTGCAAAGATGGCCATGTGTTCGCGAAGGGGTCAGGTCTAGTTGCTATGTGATCGCGTACTAGGTCACGCGTTCGCGAAGAAGAGAAATGGCTAGGTGAACCTCACGCGTTGTCCTACGAATTCGTGAGTAAGGCTCCGCTTTCGCGAATGCCTGGATCACTGGTCATCGTGTTCGTGGGTGGACCCTCGTGTTCGCATAAGAGGAATTTGGACAGTAACATTTTTTCTGCTTCGCGAACGCAAGGCAATTTCCACGTTCGCGAAGAAGGATTTAACTGGGTAGCAGATTAAAATTCCATAATCGAGGGTTTATATCATTTTACACCATTTGGACTTGAGAGCGCAGATGTAGGTGATAGTTTGGGAGATGTTTAGAGGGATTGTTGGGGTAAGAGTTCCTAACTCATTTTTGATTAATTTTTTTCCACTAATCTATCTTCGATTTCTTCATCGAATTAGAGATTTGGGGTGGACAAATTGGGGAAATATTGTGAAAGTTCCTAAACCGAATTTTTGGGTTTTAAAAGGCCAAATAAGGCCAGATTTGGATAATTCTTGTATGGTTGGACTCGATATTGAATGGGTGTTCGGTTTTTATAATTCTGGTTGGGTTCCAAGACGTGGGTCCGGGTCGACTTTTTGGGGCGATGGTTTCAATTCTTTCTATAATTATAATTTCATTATTTAGATTAGTTTCCTATAGTTATATTTATAGTATGTAATTAGTTTTGGCTAGATTTGAGCCGTTCGGAGTCAGAAAGTCGAGGGAAAGACCTTCTTATTCATCGATTGAGTGAGGTTTGAGGTAAGTGGCTTGTCTAACCGTGTGGGGGGAAATTCCCTTTAGGATTTGGTACCGTTATGGTAGTTTGCAATATGTGAAGGCCGTGTACGCGAGGTTACGAGTGCGTACTCGTGCTAAATATTGAAAATCCGGTTTCAGCTAAGTAGTTTCCTTTTATTTCGTTAATTGAGTTACTCTAGCATGTGTAGTCATCATGTTTAGCCTAATTTCATATGTCTACGTGTCTTATCTCTTATTTGCAATTTGTACAACATGCTTAGTTGAATTACCTGCTTCCTTGATTTCGTATTCACTATTTAACTGTGGAATTCTTTGCCTGAAATATCAATGTTTCAGTTGTTATGTTCGGGTTTTTGTGATTATTGTTGAGGTGATTTGTTTGGTTGTGGCACGAGGTTTCTGCCGTGCAGATTGATATTGTGGCATGGGGTTTCTGCCATACGAATTGTTATTGTGGCACGAGGTTTCTGCCGTGCGGTTGTTATTATAAAGAGAGATTGTGAGATATTTACTTTTGGGACTACGAGGTGGTACCTCGGGAGTGACCATGTTGATTTCCTCTATTTGCTGTATTGTTTGTTGTTGTTGTTCCTTAACTTATAAGATTCTTGCTTCCTTGCGTGTTGTATTTGTTTTCTTGATTCCGTGTAGCTACCTTCCGTAAATTTTTGTTGTTACACTTCCCTGTCACTCTTTATGTCATTATATCTTCTGCCTTATTTCTTATTAGTCTCAGTGGGGCCCTGACCTTGTCACTACTCTAACGAGGTTAGGCATGGCACTTACTGGGTACCGTTGTGGTGTACTCATACTACGCTTATGCACATGTTTTTGTGCAGATCTAGGTGTACCCTATTTTCCTCGATATTAGAGTGTGGTGCTGCTGCTTGGAGACTTCAAGGTACACCTGCCCGCGTCCGCAGGCCTCGAAGTCCTTTTCTATCCCGTCTTTTCCTTGTTTCTTTATGTTTTTAATTAAGATTGATGTATAGAATATTGGCAACACGGTATCTAGAGCTTGTGACTTATATATACCAAGTTTTGGGAGCTCCTTATACTTTGAGTTGCAGTTTTTATTTATTACAGTTGTGGATGTTTTGAGTTTTAGCTTAATATTTCAGTTATTCCGCATACTTGTTAGGCTTACCTAATTTTAAAGATTAGGTGCCGTCATGACATCCTTTGAGGGAAATTGGGGTCGTGACATAAACTAGACAAAAGAATGGTTCAAATCAAAACAAAAGATCTAGTTCTAAAAGATAATCTTAGACCTTCTTTGAGTGTATATCTAGTTCCAACACCCTAGCAACAAGGTATTCAAGGACGACAACTAGGTAAATTGGGGAATCAGATCTAACACGCTGAGCATAACAATCTTTCTTCAAGAAACGATAAATACGACCGGTTGGGAATTGAAGACCAGCTTTAACTGATTCGAATATTGATAACTTAAGGTATTTTAGTCTAGACATTTTCATTAAACATATAAGGGCCATTTTCACAATAAAATCAAAAACTAGAGACAAAATCTAAATACCAGCACAAAACCTATATATGCAAATCACCCAAAATTATACCCATCAAGGCGCACTAATTAATCACAACCCAGCCTTGGCCCATTACTTTTAGGTGGGCTGGCCGAGAGGGCAATTAATGGGTTAGGCTTTGCCAATAATGAGCTGGACTAGGATGGTCATGGGCCAACACAGTCAAACTAACATATTTATGCGGTAAAATAGTTTGTGCTGGATATTTTATATCCTTGTAATTGAAAAATATCCAGTAATTGATACAAACCCAGAATGAATACGTAAATAATGTCTGGACAAAAATACCTTTAATGAAAATATGAAAAAACTCAAGTACAATATCCTGGAACTTGAACTTATCCATATTATTATAAAAGCATAAATACAATATTCGTTTACAAAAATAACCTTATAATATTAAGCAAATAACTAATAATAAAGGATATAATCGGAATTCGAGACATTAGTCTTGTAATCCTATTAGTTTTAGAAGATAATGTAATGACCCGGCTGGTCATTTTGAGTATTTAAGCCCCGATCCCCTATTTATTGCATGATCTATGTTGTATTAAGATTATGTGATTCTCCGGGATGTTTAGTTTTGGTTTCAGGTGAGTTTCGGAGTGTAATGGGACACATAGTCCCTAAGTGGGAGGCATAAGTTGAAAGAATTGACCATAGTTTGACTTTTGTGTGGACGACTCCAGAATAGAGTTTTGACCATTCCAATAGCTCCGTAAGGTAATTTTGGACTTAGGAGCATTTTTGGATGTTGATTTGGAGGTCCCTAGGTCGTTTCGGCTTGAATTGGCGAAAGTTAGAAAGTCGAAGGTTGGGAAGGTTGAGAAGTTTGACCGTAAGTTGATTTTATTGATATAGGGGTAGCATTCTGATTTATAAAGTAGTAATAGGTCCGTCGTGTCATTTATGACTTGTGGACAAAATTTGAGGTCAATCGGAGATGATTTAGTATGATTCGGCATTAGTTTTGGAAGTCGGAAGTTCATTATTTCAATAGGCTTGAATCGGGCTGTGATTCGTTGAATCGATGTTTTTATGTGATTTTTGGCCTCAAGTAGGTCCAATTTTGGAACTTGTTTTTATACTCGGATGGGGTCCCGTGGGCCCCGGATGAGATTCAGATTGAATCCAGAATAAGTTTGGACTTGTGTGATTGTTGAAGTTTTGCTGTGACTGTTGCAATTGCACCTGCGCATTTTGGCTCGCGGGTGCGGTACTACAAAAGTGGCCCTCGAGACGCAGAAGCGAAGTTGGCCTTGCCCAGCTGGGACCGCAGGTGTGAGGTGATTTCCGCATCTGCGAGTCCGCAGGTACGGAGGAGTGGTCGCAGATTCGGACTGGGCCAGCTTGGTCGGTTATCGCAGAAGTGCACATTTTGCGTAGGCACGCATTCGCAGGTGCGTGAGTTTTGCCCGCAGAAGCGGAATTCCCTGACCTTAGTAAGAACCGCACCTGCAATGCAAATTCCGCAAATGCGGAGCCGCTTATGCGGCTGGGGGTTTGCAGATGCGAATTCACTGGGCAGAACAAGCTAAGTTCGAGGGTTTAATCTCATTTTCATTTTTGGACCTAGAGAGCTCGGTTTGTAGCGATATTTTGAGAGATTTTCAAGAAATTCATCAGGGAAAAAGATTCTAACTCGGTTTTGGTTATATTACACGAATTCATTATTATTTTCATCATTTAATTATTGATTTGAGTTGGAAATTTGGGAATAAATTGTGAAAACTTCTTAGACCAAATTTTGGGAATTTTAAAGGCGATTGGAAGTCGGATTTGAGTAATGCTTGAATGGTTAGACTCATTATCAAATGGCTATTCGGATTTTTTAATTTTAGTTGGGTTCCAAGATGCGAGTCCAGGGTTGACTTTTTGAGTTACTTTTTATTTCTCTTAAAAGCTCGTAACATTATTGTTGGAAATAGCTTCCTATAGTTTATATTCATGGTATGAAGTTGTTTTTGCTAGATTTGAGTCGTTCAGAGTTGGATAATCGAGGGAAAGACTTACTAGTGGATTGTGTTAGCGTGTTTTGAGGCAAATGTCTTGCCTAACTTTGTATGGGGGATATTCCCCTTAATTGTGATATGCAGAAGCCGTGTACGCAAGGTGACGAGTGTGTACACAGGCTAAATGTGGTAATTAACCGGTTTTAGCTATGTAGATTCACTTCATGCCTTTAATGGAGTTATTATAATATGTCATACTCATCATCTTTAGTCTATCCTCACATGCTTTACTTGTCTTCCCTCTTACTTGTCAATTTCCTTTACATGCTTAGTTGAAATTATTGTTTCCTCTATTCCTTATTCATTATTTAACCGTTGAGTTCCATTCTTGAAATTGTTAATTCTTGGGATATCTTGTTGTTGAAATTGGTATTGAGCTATAAAGGTCGTGATTCACATCGAGGCAAAGTTGTTAAGTTGTGCAATACTATTCTCATTGAGTTATTCATTCCGGTTGTTATTGTTGCGAATCATGTGCATATTGTGGTTGAGACATGGCTATTTATTGTGGAAACACCATTGTTGTTGACTTCTTTGGTAAGCTGTGATATTGGGCACTTGAGGTGCGATTTATAATACGTTGTGATATTGATACGCATGCAGTGGTATAAGGTTTTGGGATTGAAATACATGCAGTGAGATAAGGTGGGCTTGATACGTGTGTTGCTAGTAGGAGAACTACCTGAAGCCACGCGGTGTGATAAGGTGGGCTAAAACACGGGAAGCTATTTCGAGAAAAATGATTTTCAAAACTAAATGCAAGGCTCCCGCGGTGATATAAGGAAAGATTGTCAATTATTTTGTGATTTGAGACTACGAGGTAGTACCTCGATAGTGATTCTTGCTGATACTTTTCTATTACTTCTTTTGTGTTTTTTTTTGTTTTGTTTTCTTAGCATATCACTTCTTGTTTTCTTCCATGATGCATTATTTGCCTTAGTTCAGTGTAGCTAATCCTTGTATATTTCTTTATTGCTTCATTTCCATTGTTATCATTAGTACACTACCATATACTTGTTCAGTTTTCTTATTTATTCGAGTAGGGCCTTGACCTGACCTCATCACTACTCTACCGGGGTTAGGCTTGGCACTTATTGGGTACCGTTGTGGTGTACTCATGCTACGCTTCTGCGCAATTTTTGTGCAGATCCAGGTACCTCCTACCAGTCCAGGCATCAGTGAGATGAGCTCATCTTCAGAGACTTCAAGGTATACCTGCCGCAGCGCTCGCAGGCCTCAAAGTTACCCTCTATCTAGTCTATTTCATTTTCCTTCCCTTTTATTAGACACTAATGTATTGGGATGCTCAGCACTGCCTGTAGAGCTTGTGACTTGTTATCACTAGATTTTGGGATGTTTGTATTACTGAGTTGCGAAGTTTCTTTTATGATTACTATTGAGTAATTGAGAGTTTTATTATTATATCAGCCATATTTCAAACGTATGTTAGTCTTACCTAGTCTTAAAGACTATGTGCTATCACGACATCCTACGGAGGAAAATTACGGTCGTGACAAGATGGTATCATAGCCGTAGGTTCATAGGTATTATGAGTCACAAGCCGGTTTAGTAGAGTCTCGCGGATCGGTTCGGAGACGTCTGTACTTATATTCGAAAGGCTATGGAACTGTTAGGAAAAGCTTCACTTCTTTGATTCCTTATCGTGCGAATTTGTTGGCTTCAAAATTCTAAATCTCGGTCTTTTTATTCTCTCACAGATGATGAGGACACATACATCTGGATTAGATGATTAGACACCCACGCCCCCTGCTAGAGATGCGAGAGGCTGAGGACGGGCACATAGTGCAGCCAGAGCATCTGCCCGAGCTACGACAGAGGAGCCGCCAGTAGCTTCAGTTGGGAGGCAGTCACCTAAGACGCCTGTTACTGCCCCTGCACTTCAGGATTCCCTTGTTGCACCCTATCTTGCACTAATCAAGACAAGATTCAACCTGTGATTTCCTGTTGTTGATAAAAGAGAGAATCACCACCTAATATTTAAAGGTATACTAGGATACCTATTTAATTACTAAGTCTTATTCATTATTAGTATGCTAACCAGTGATAGTATGGGTAAGGGTTCTTGTTCCTATAGGGTGAAGGTGTTAGACACCCCTTAAATCTACCTGAGGTAACTTCATAGGACATGGACTAGGTTTGGAATCAAACATTTATACTATGCCTTAATTGGGGTTTTACAGACATGGCTTACTATGTATTATGACATAATTCTTACAAAAGGTAGGTGTAATTTAAAAGGGGTATGAACTATAGAGAAAATAGCGTTAGTGTATATATACTTGAAAAGCCTTTTGAAAAGAGATATAAGGATGTTTACACCTTAAAAGTATGTGACAAGGAACTGACTTGGTTTTAAAGAATAAAGGTATATATTACTCTAATGATATAGGATAAGCCTAAGATATACCTTGATTTGAGGTCTTGAATAAAGACTGTATACGGTCAAGATCGAATTCGCCTACGACATGAAAGGACAGGCTCGGAACGTGACAATGCAAGATTGAAGATCGGCCCCAAGTCACACCAGGCTAGAACCCGGGGTCAGAACACCTGCCTTCGAGAAAATTGAGTCCGATACCCCGGGGTCGAGCTTAGCCTCGAGCGTACAAGGAGAAACATTCTTAGCATAACCAACGGAAGACCAAAATATCAGTAACCGAGCAGGCGTTGCGGCAGCAATCTCGATGTGTATCAGTTAGAAACCGGCAATTAGCAGAATAAAGGGTTTTTACCTTTCATAGAATTGTACCTAAAGTAGGACTCCTATACTATATAAAGGGGGCGGGGGAGGTCTGTTAATTCATTAAACACATGGTAACATGCATTTCAAAGCAATATATCATTATTATTTCCCTTTATGCTCTTGTTCTTCTGTGTCCTGATACCGATCGAAGCGTACCTGGCTCGAGGGTGACTAAACTTCTAAGGCTAAGACTGTTGAATTCGTGTGGTTTTCATTTACTTTATCATTATTTATTTCAATTGCAATCTAATTTATTGTTTTGTGTCAAGTTAGTCCACGTATCCTTAAAACCACTTACAAATTCAATTGTTATCCGATTTTGAGGGTAAACAGTTTGGCGCCCACCGTGGGGCTAAGGATAATAGTGGTTATTTGATACAAATCTCCATAACACACACTACTTTACACTTGTTATTTGAAGTGTCTCTATATTCAGGTTAAAACTTAAAATGTCGAACTCTCAATCGGCACCCCTACATGTTGACAACGAGTCCAGTCATCACGGGGAGAATAACAACATACAGCTCGGTGATGAAGTACCGCCCGTTGATCCCATCGGAATTACAAGTGATCTTCGAAATGCTGTAGGCCCAACAGGCGGCGATAGCTCAGTTACAGAACCAAAGTCGTGCACCGAGCAGAGTTGAACCCGATCCACACCGGGAAGTCATCCACATGGATAAACCGGTCGCAGAAAGATCAAATGAAAATAAACCAGGGGCTAACCCTGAGATCATAAAGATGTCGAAGAACTGACGAAGCGGGTAGAATCAGGGGAGAATAAAATCAAAGTTAATGACAAAAAGGTGGAAACTTACAATTCCAGGATAGACCAAATCCCAGGAGCACCGCCGATATTGAAAGCCCTAGATTCCAAGAAGTTCGTACAAAAACCTTTTCCTCCAAGCGCGGCTCCAAAGCCGATCCCTAAGAAATTCCACATGCCCGAGATTTCAAAGTATAATGGAACGACTGAGCCAAATGATCATGTAACCTCTTACAAGTATGCCATCAAAGGGAACGACTTGGAGGATGATGAGATCGAGTCTGTCCTATTAAAGAAGTTCGGAGAGACCCTGTCAATGGGAGCTATGATATGGTACCACAACTTACCTCCTACTTCTATTGACTCATTTGCTATGCTTGTAAATTCTTTCGTGAAAGCACACGCCGGGGCCATCAAGATCAAGACCAGGAAATCGGACCTTTTCAAAGTGAAACAGAAGGATAACGAGATGCTCAGAGAGTTCGTGTCCCAGTTTCGAATGGAACGAATGGACCTGCTACCAGTCACTGATTATTGGGCCGTTCAGGCTTTCACCCAAGGGCTCAATGTTTGAAGCTCGATTGCTTCACAACAGTTTAAACAAAACCTGATAAAATATCCGGCCGTTACTTCGGTCGACATGGATAACCAGTATCAATCGAAAATCAAAGTCGAAGATGATCAACTCGGGGCCCCTTCCAGGTTCGAATATCCCGTCAGAACCATCGATAGAGTCAAAAGAGACATCGATCATGAACCGAGATCAAACAAGGATCAGTATCAGCCATATAATATAGACTGAAAAAGCAGTGGGCCCAGGCAAAACTCTATGAGAAATGAAAGGCGAAGTGATCGAGGTTAGAGAAACCGGGTACTCATGAGCAAAAATAGCTTCGACAGGCCCATCGGTACTAAAGCCGCACCGAGGTTAATGAAATACAACTTTAACGTCGATGTTGCCGCCATTATATCAGCTATCGGACACATCAAAGATACCAAATGGCCTCGACCTCTACAATCCGATCAAACTCAATGGGATTCTAACCAGATGTGTAAATATCACGGCACTCACGGCCATAGAACGGAGGATTGCCGACAGTTTAGAGAGAAAGTAGCCCGACTATTTAACAACGGGCATCTTCGAGAATTACTGAGCGACCGAGCCAAGAATTATTTCGGAAATAGGGATTCTAACAAACAAACCGAACAAGAAGAACCTCAACACGTCATTAACATGATCATTGGTGGGTTTGATGTCCCTCAGGGGCCGATCTTGAAGCGCACCAAAGTGTCCGTCACGAGGGAAGAATGGACTCGAGATTACATGCCGGAAGGAACCTTGTATTTCAACGATGAGGACGCGGAGGGGATTATGCATCCCCACAATGATGCACTGGTAATATCTGTACTCGTAAATAAATTTTGAGTTAAGCGTGTGTTAATTGATCCAGATAGCTCGGCCAACATCATTCGATCGAGGTTCGTGGAGTAGCTCAGTCTGCAAAATCAAATCGTGCCTACAGTCCGAGTTCTAAATGGATTCAACATGGCATGTGACACCACTAAGGGCGAGATAACATTATCGGTAAACACTGCCGGGACCATCCAGGAAGCTAAGTTTTATGTGATCGAAGGAGAGATGAGGTACAACACCTTGTTCGGGAGACCATGGATCCACAACATGAGGGAAGTACCCTTGACTCTGTACCAAGTGTTAAAATTTCCAACACCATGTGGGATTAAAATAGTTTATGGGGAACAACCAGCCACCAAGGAAATGTTCGCGGTCGATGAAGTAATCTCTCCATCCACAATCTCAACATCGGATCCAAACCGGATGATCAAAGACAGGGCCAAATAGCAATCACTAGTACCAGCCTCGACAAAATCGGAGAAACGAGGGGTAGATGAGGAAGATAACTACGGGGTCTCTAGATATTTTATAGCCCCCGATGACTACGACGATACAAAATCAATGGTCGAAGAACTAGAACAAGTCGCATTGAGTGAACACTTGCCCGACCAAAAGGTACACTTGGGCATGGGGTTAACCCCCGAGCTCAGAAAAAAACTCATTCAATTTCTTATAGCTAATGAAGATTGTTTCTCTTGGTCCCACCTTGATATGATAGAGATCCCGCCAGAGGTAATCACTCACAAATTGAGGTTGGACCCGAAGTTCCATCCGGTCAAGAAGAATAGGAGGCTCTAGTCCGAGGTCAAACATGCTTTCATCAAGGCCGATGTATCTAAACTCCTTAAAATAAGGTCCATTCGGGAGGTCAAATAACCGGATTGGGTAGCAAATGTAGTGGTAGTACCTAAACAAGGGAATAAATTAAGAATGTGTGTAGACTTAAGAATTTGAATAAGGCATGTCCCAAGGACTCCTTCCCTTTGCCTAACATCGATCGCATGATCGATGCCACGGCCGACCACGAGATCCTCAGTTTTGTCAATGCCTACTCCAGGTACAACCAAATACGGATGAACCCAGGTGATCAGGAAAAAACCTCCTTTATCACTAAGTACGACACATACTGCTATAACGTGATGCCATTTGGATTAAAAAAACGTCGGTGCCAACCAACGCCTAGTAAACCGGATGTTCGAGGAACAAATAGGAAAATCAATTGAGGTTTAAATTGACGATATGTTGGTTAAGTCCCTGCAAGCAGAGGACCATTTAAAACATTTACAGGAAACCTTCAGCATATTAAAGAAATACAATATCAAGTTGGAGAAATGTGCGTTTGGAGTTGGATTAGGTAAATTCCTCGGGTTTATGGTATCCAACCGAAGAATCGAGATCAACCTTGACAATATCAAAGCCATCGAAGATATCACGATTGTGGACAACATGAAGGTCGTGCAATGATTAACCGGGCGCATAGCCGCCCTGGGGAGATTCTTCTCGAGGTCCTCCGACAAGAGCCACATGTTCTTCACACTATTGAAGAAAAAGAATAACTTCTCATGGACCCCAGAGTGCCAACGGTCCTTGGAGGAACGCAATCGATATATATGGAGCCCACCACTACTACACATGCCGAAGACAGACGAACAACTATACTTGTACTTGGCTGTGTCGGAAATAGCAGTAAGTGAAGTCCTGGTCCAGGAAGAGCAAGGTATGCAATTTCCAATTTACTATGTTAGCAGGACCCTAGGTGAGGCCGAAACTAGGTACCCTTGCCTAGAAATGCTGGTGCTTGCTTTGCTAAGTGCCTCTAGAAAGCTAAAACCATACTTCCAGTGTCATACCATATGTGTCGTGATTACCTGTTGAGAAATATTATGCATAAGCCCGAGCTCTCGGGGCGGTTGGCCTAATGGGCCGTGGGAATCAGTGGATACGATATCAAATATCGACCTCGAACTGCCATTAAATCGCACATTTTGGCAGACTTTTTGGCCAACTTTACATCGTCCTTAATACCTGAGGTCGAAAGAGAGTTATTAATCAACTTAGGGACCTCCTTGGGGATCTGGCCCTCTTTACGGACGGCTCTTCGAACGCAAAAGGGTTCGGACTTGGCATTGTATTGAAGCCAACAACAGGCAATGTAGTCAGACAATCTATTAAGACTGTGAAATTGACTAATAACGAGGCCGAAAATGAGGCCATGATTGTAGGTCTCGAACTAGCCAAAAGCTTAGGGCCGAGGTGATTGAAGCCAAGCGCAATTCCCTCCTCGTGGTGAACCAAGTTAATGGGTCGTTCGAGGTCAGAGAAGAACTAATGCAAAGGTACCTGGATAAGTTGAAGGTAATATTACATCGGTTCAAAGAATAGACTTTGCAACACGTACCTCGGGATCAAAACAGTGAGTCTGATGCCCTTGCTAACTTAGGATCATCGGTCGAGGACGATGAGTTTAACTCACGGGCAGTTGTACAACTTATGAGATCGATAGTGGAAGAAGGCCATGCTGAGATTAACTCAACTAGCCTAACTTGGGAGTGGAGATATAAATATATAGAATATCTAAAGACCGTAAAACTACCCTCAGATACAAAAGAATCGAGGGCCCTACGTGCAAAGGCATCCCAATATAGCCTGTTTGGAGACGTAACTCTGTTCAGAAGGACATTAGATGGCCCACTCACGATATGTCTAGGACCGGGCGATACCAAGTACATTCTGAGGGAAATCCATGAAGGCACCTATGGAAATCATTTAGGTGCTGAATCATTGGTTCGAAAAATAATCTGAGAGGTCTACTACTTGATCGATATGGAAAAGGACGCGAAGGAGTTGGTACAAAAATGTGATGAATGTCAAAGATACGCTCCGAAGATTCATCAGCCCGAGGAGCTGCTACATTCGGTTTTGTCACCATGGCCGTTCATAAAGTGGGGAATGGATATCGTTGGCCGCCTTCCATGGGTACTTGGAAAGGCTCAATTTATATTGTTTATGAGTGACTATTTTTATAAGTGGGTGGAAGCCTAGGCATAAGAAAGGTCAGGGAGAAAAAAGTCATCGATTTTATTTGGGACCACATCATATGCCGGTTCGGGTTGCCGGCCGAGATCGTATGCGGCAATGGGAAATAATTCATTGACAGCAAGGTAACCAAGTTTCTCAAAGATCATAAGATCAAAGGATCCTATCGGCACCCTACCACCCTAGTGGGAACAGACACGCAGAATCGACCAACAAAACCATACTCCACAACAACAACAACAAACCCAGTATGTTCCCACCAGGTGGGGTCTGGGGAGGGTAGTCCGTACGTAGACCTTAACCCTACCTAAAAGGTAGAGAGGCTATTTCCAATAGACCCTCGGCTCAGGAAGGTAATAAGAAGAAATGGATAGCAAGAAAGGAAGAAAGAGGGAAGATTAAAGAAAAAGGGAGATATAAAGGATAATTAGTACCAAATACTAGCAACAAGAGATACAATACCTGAAGCGAACAAAACCACATAACGTATTAAAAATCTAAGAATATGAAGGGACATGCATACTACTAAGACTATCGGTGAGCAACTAAAAACTACCCACTAACCTTCTACCTTAATCCTCGATCTCCACACCCTCCTATCAAGAGTCATGTCCTCAGCAAGCTGGAGCAGCGCTATGAACTGTCTAACCACCTCTCACCATTAATTCTTAGGCCTACCTCGACCTCTCCTGAAACTCGCCATGGCCAACCTCTCACACCTCCTAACACGGGCATCAATGCTTCTTCTCTCAACATGTCCGAACCATCTTAGCCTCGACTCCCACATCTTGTCCTCCACGGAGGCTACTCCCACTTTGTCTTGGATAACTTCATTATTATTCTTATCTCTCCAGGTATGCCCACACATCCATCTCAACATCCTCATCTTTGCTACTTTCATCTTCTGGATGTGGGAGTTCTTGACTGGCCAAACCTCAACTCCATACAACATAACTGGTCGAACCACCACTCTATAAAACTTGCCCTTAAGTATTAGCGGCACGTTCTTATCATATAAAACTCCGGAAGCGAGCCTCCACTTCATCCAACCCGCTCCGATACAATGTGCGACATCTTTGTCAATCTTCGTGTTACCTTGGATAATGGACCTGAGATACTTAAAACTCGCTCTCTTGGGGATAACTTGAGCATCAAGCTTTACCTCTACGTCTGCTTCATGGACCCCGTCAGAAAATTTTCACTCCAAGTATTCTTTTTTGGTTCTACTCAATTTGAAACCCTTAGACTCCAATGTCTGTCTCCAAATCTCCAACTTAGCTTTAACTCCACTTCGCATCTCGTCAATCAACACTATATCATCGGAAAATAGCATGCACCAAGGCACCTCCCCTTGGATGTGTTGTGACAGGACAACCATCACTAAGGCAAATAAAAAGGGGCTAAGAGCCGATCCCTGGTGTAACACCATCACCACAGGAAAATGCTCCTATTCCCCACCCACAGTCCTCACTCGAGTCTTAGCATCATCATACATATCCTTAATCACCCTAATGTACGCTACCGGAATGCCACTAGCCTCCAAACACCTCCACAGGACCTCCCTCGGGACTTTATCGTACACTTTTTCAAGGTCAATAAACACCATAAGAAAATCCTTCCTCCTCTCCCTATACTGCTCCATTAATCTCCTAACTAGATGAGTGGCTTCCATAGTCGAACGCCTCGACATCAATCCAAACTGATTCTCGAAAATAGACACACACCTCCTTACCCTGGCCTCCACCACCCTCTCCCAAACCTTCGTAGTGTGACTCAACAGCTTGATACCCCTATAATTGTTGCAATTTTGGATATTACCCTTGTTCTTGTAAAGTGGAACCATCGTGCTCCACCTCCATTCTTCGAGTCTTCGTCTTAAAAATAACATTACACAGCCTAGTGAGCCACTCTAACCTTGCTCGCCCCGTGCATCTTATGCATCATCCCTTCCACCTCCTCTAATGTAATCTGCCTACAGTACCCAAAGTCTCGCCGGCTCTCGGAGTGCTCAAACTCACCCAACACAATGCGTCTATCCCCCTCCTCGTTCAATTATTTATGAAAGTATGTCTGCCATCTTCTCCTAATAAGTGCCTCATCCATCAATACTTTGTCATCCTCATCCTTGATGCACTTCACTTGGTCTAAGTCACGAGCCTTCCTCTCGCACACCTTGGCCAACCGGTACAACTTCTTGTCCCTGCCTTTGCCCTTGAGCTCCTCGTACAAACCAGCAAAGGCTGTATTTTTAGCCGTCGTAACTGATAACTTTATCTCTTTCTTTGCCTTTATGTAACACTCCCGATATGTCCTTTTTTCCTCCTCATTTGTACCCTCTACTAGATTCAAATAAGCAGCTTTCCTAGTTTCCACTTTACCTTGGACCTCTCCATTCCACAACAAGTCCCCTCTATGACCCCCGGGAGAGCTATTCGTGACCCCTAAGAACTCTCTAGCAGTCGCCCTAATGCAATTCGCAGTCGTGAACCACATACTAGACGCCTCCCCCAACTCATCCAGGACCTCATAGCCAACAATGTCTCCCCTAAATCCTGAGCTTTGTCATTGGTCAAGTTACCCCACTTGATCTTAGGTTGCATGTACACCGCCCTCTTCTTCCTACTCCTTCTCTTGATTTCTCGATCCATAACTAGGAGCCTCTGTAGGGTCGTAAGGTGCTCACTTGGGATGACCTTGCAATCAGTGCACAAACCTTTATCGCATTTCCTGTAGAGAAGATAATCAATCTGAGTCTTGCCCATTGAATTCCGGAAAGTGACCAGGTGCTCTTCCCTCTTCGGAAAACTCTAGTTAGCTATAACCAAATCAAAAGCTATTGCAAAATCCAACAATGAATTACCTCCCTCATTCATATCCCTATATCTGAACCCGCCATGCACATCATCATAACCCCTAGCACTAGCCCCAATATGGCCATTGAAATCTCCGCCAATGAATAGCTTCTCTGTATGTGGGATACTACGCACCATCTCGTCCAAATCCTCTGAGAATCACTTCTTGACCTCCTGGTCCAAACGTACCTGAGGAGCGTATGTACTAATCACATTTACAGTAAACCCACCAACTACAAGCTAAATACTCATCAACCTATCATTTACCCTTTTAACCTTAACCACGAGCTCTTTGAGGTCCATGTCAACTAAACTACCTACCCCATTCTTACCCCCAGCGCTTCCTGAGTACCATAGTTTAAACTCGTCTACATCTCGTCCCCTATTACCCTTCCATCTAGTCTCCCGAACACACGCTATGTTGATCTTCCTCTTCTGAAGAATCTTAACTAACTCTATAGACTTCCCCATCAACGTTCCGATGTTCCAAGACCCAACTCTCAACCTAGAGGCTTCCTTACCCCCCTTCCCACCCCTGGACCCCACCCGAGCCCCACCTGAGGACATGACCTTACTCTCACATCGTACATTACCTCTACTATAAGCAAAAGATATTAGGTAAACACTACCACTAATAACAAGTATCGGGAACGAAGGACTACAAGCTAGGACCCGAGAACAAATCAACTCAAAGGCGCTACTACAAGAACAGTAACGCGAGCAGGCACTAAAATAGTATACCACGTCTAAGAAACTACCCCTATACAAACAAAGAATAAAAAGGGATAGATGAAACCTTAAGCTTAAAACACTAGTAGAAAGGATAGAAAAACAAGCAAATGCTGTCTACCAAAACAATTAATCCAACTACGGGTTACCTGCAAGGCAACCAAAACTAATAAATGTGTACACAAACAAATGCAAATGTGTAATTCTCTATTTTGTGGCGGATTTTTGGTATCTCCCTTCCTTTCTGGCGACGGGATTACGACAGCCGGCAGAAGGAATTTCGAATTACTAAGAAGATAGAATCTGACATCGGTTTTCGTTCAAGAAGAGATACTTAAAGCTACAGATGAATATACCAGTAGATGTAATTGAGAATAATAAAGATTACCCAATTATTAATGTCAGAATGATGAATATACCAGTAGATGTAATTGAGAATGATGAAGATTCTGTATGAAAAAGCATACAGTGCGTAATATAATCCTTTTCTGATTCACAGTTACAAAATAATTCAAGATTCCAATACTTTCAGAAATGTTTAAGTATCTCACCTTCCTTGGGCTATTCCGTTATTGTTAACAAGAAGATGATGAGAGAAAAGAGAGATTATGATTTTCAACTAACCAAAAAGAGAAAAAGAACATTTCCCTAAGTAGACCAATTCACAAATTAGTGTTACCCTAAAATTATCGGTAAATTGGGGTTTTTCTTTACAGGCGTATCTTCAGATAAAGGAAAACAGGAAATAGGATAAACTATAGGAGGAACTTACATTTCAATTTCACCGGAGAAGCAATCGACGGAGTTTGCCGCAGAGAGATCAGAGTTTTGTTTCAATTTCGCGGGAGAAGCAATTGACGCAGTTTGCCGCAGAGAGATTGGAGTTTTCGTTCAAGAAGAGATACTTAGAGCTACATATGAATATATTTAGGTTGAGAAATACATAAGAGGTTGACCGACTCCATACTCCAAAACCTCAAAAAGAGGTTGACCGACGCGAAAGGAAAATGGAAGGAAATACTGCCCGAAATCTTATGGGCATACCGTACGACATCGAATTCTAGTACTGGGGTCACCCCATTCTCACCGGTTTACTGCACCAAAGATCTGATACCAGTAGAAGTCGGAGAACCAAGTCTCAAGTTTCAATACGCAACCAAAGAATCAAACGACGAGGCTATGAATATGAGCATAGATCTATTAGACGAAAGGCGCGAAGCAACCTTTGTCCGATTGTCCGCCCAAAAACAACGGATCGACAGATATTACAATCGAATGGCCAACCTTCGACATTTCAATATCGAGGACTTAGTGTTAAGGAAGGTCACGGTAAATACCCAGGACCAGAACGAAGGGAAGTTGGTACCAAACTGGGAAGGCCCTTATCAAATTATCGAGATTACCGAAAAAGGATTGTACAAACTCGAAACAATGAACGGTAAGCAACTACCGAACAACTGGAACATAGTTCACATGAAGAAATACTACTGTTAAGGTACGACCTCGTTCATTTTATCTTAGTTATTTGCATTCCGTACTAACACTTGTAGGCAATCACCAAAGTACGATACAATCTTTAGGCCTGAAAGCACGCGTTGCACTACTTTTCCCTTGAACCGGTTTTGTCCCAAATGGGTTTTCCGGCAAGGTTTTTAATGAGGCAACAATAAATTGTGCTAACTTAAAATTGAAGGCCGGTTATGAACTGGAATTGAAGATCATGACAATAGTATTCGAGGCCTCTCTATGATTGGCCCCGAACATAGGGGGAATTACCCTCGGATAACGACTTTAGCAAGGAAAGACACTTTATGATTGAATGGTTTCTGCTTGGTCGATAGGATTTACTGTAAGGGATAAACAGTCAAATTAACCATGCCCGCATAGACTGCTCGAGCCCTGGCACAAAATTTGTACACATATGTAACTATTACGCACAAGAATAAACAAAATGTTTCTACATTGCGGATAAAATATCTTGTCCTTTAAGAATTTCTCTTTTTTTTCCTCTTAAGGAATTTCGTACATTCGATTCCCTAAATTTATCGATCCTAATGGGCCACCTTTATTCGGGTTCAAACTATTACTCCCAATCGGTCACTGCCATCCAAGAACAAACTCGGACGGCTCAGGCTATTGGAGCCTTGGGGCACAAGACCTATTAGGCAGCGCCTGAACCTTAAAGGCTATAGCCATCCCTATTCGAGGACTGTTATCTTAGGCAAGCCCGGATAACTCGAGGTGACAAGCCCACTGGGTAACACACGAACTAAAAAGGATACGACCATATTAAAATGCCTCGGAGATGTCCGTGACCCATAGAAACAAAACAAGGCCTTGAAAAGTTTCTAAACCGGTTCTAAAGGCTACCCTCGTTAAACTATAATATATTATAAGCACATTGGGGAAAGGTTCTGGTCATACTGAATCCCCACGATGCCTTAGACATAATAATGTCAAAGGCAAGGTCCGTTCGAACCTCCGAACATGACCTAACTAGTTCATGCTAAGGCATTTTGATCTTTACTAATATAAATAATAAAGAAAAGTACACAACAAAACTCAGAGATCATCGAAGGGAAAAACAAGCCTTATATTATATATAAAGTCTTTATAAAGGTCAAATGGCCTTGACAAAATGTACAAAAGTACACAAGTACAAAAATACAAAAAATGCACAAGGCACTTAAATGGCCTGGTCTTCATCGGAGCCCCCTCGTCATCGGGGTCATCAGAGTCTACTCTTGTCTTCAGCTTCGAGCCTATTAGCACACTCGAATTTCGTCGACAAGTCGAAACCCCGAGCATGAATATCTTCAAGGGCCTCTCTTCGGGATTGCCGCTTCACATGCTCTACGATAGCTTTCGTTCGGACCTGGGCCACCTCGGCATCGTCCTTATATTGGGCCACCATTTCGTCGGCATCGACTTTAACAACAGCGACCACCGACTTGGTCATTGTTAGCTCCTTGGAAAGATTTCCTTGATCAGAGATGGCTGAACTCAGCTGAGACTGGAGCTCCCTAACCCTTTTGGCTTGCATCTCGGCCTTTTTTTTTTTCGCTCGAAGCTGAGCCTCAGCCTAAACCAGTTCTGCCCGAGAAATCTCCTTTTTCGAGGCCAGACGGTCCATCCTGCCCCTCTATTCGTCGGTCTCAGCCTTGACAGCATCCATCTCAGCTCGCAGTTGATTGATCTGATTGATGTTTTATTGGACATGAGGGTTCCGACCATTAGTCATCGAGCCTAGATCATCGTCACTAACCTCAAATATTTTTACCTGCTTGACCAGATCGGCATGCTCCTTCCGAGCCACCTCTAGCTCAGCTTGGAGGCTCTTAGTCTCCCACTCACGCTGCTCGCTGAGAAGTTTGTAAAAATTTCTCTTCTCAGTAAGCCCTCGGACCTCAGCCTCAAGATGGTTTAGCTCATCCCGATATCGGAGAAAGGCCTCATGATGAAGCACCGAGGCCTACAGATACTAAGAAAAATGTTAAGATTATCTACAAATTAGTCTAAGTATGAATTAAAATCATCAAGAGATATTTGAAGTTACCCGGTTTAGCACCTGTTGTGCTTCATTGAACAGGCAGGTCACGTCAAACACATTCATTTTAGCTTGGTCCTCCTCATTCACCAAGCGTCAAAGATATCTGGCTACCCTTACGGTGGAAGAAACGATCCGGGCATCCTCCAGAATGGAGATGACGATCGAACGCTTCTGGTCGGGATCCACACTCGGAGATAGAAACCGGTTGACCAGCTTCGGGCTTGAAGAAGGCCCGCTTGTTCCCGTAGACGGAATTTTCTTCGGCACCTCTAAGCCACCCAACTCGGTGACGTCCTCCATGGGGATAGAGTCCACGCCATCCAAAAAGCCACGGAAGGGGTCGTCCACTCTGAAGACCCCCTCGTTGGGACATTCCTTCACTGTCTGAGCCTCATCGAACATGGACTCGGTGAACGAAAGCGACTCGGTGATGTCGACCACACCATGTACTTCCTTTAGGGAATCGACCATATCCAGAGAAGCTTCGGACACGACCTCCTCATCGACCTCCCTAACTGGAGGCAAATTGGCCTAATCTCTCTCCGGTTTGGATGCCCCTTGCCCTTCTTCGGATTGAAAGATTCTTCTTGTTCTTCTTCGGATTCATCCCTCAGCCAATAGAGAGAATCTGAAGATAGTGCTGGAGAATTGGTGCTTTCTTTGGATTTACGCACCAACCTTCTCCTTGGCTTCTTCTACTCTGAACTCGGAGAACTCAGAGCCCGTTTTCTTTTATTCTCTTCACCATGTCTCGGAGTAGGGGATTCGGTGGGGAAATCATTGCTACCGGATGGGGGCCTCATTTTGACATCATTGGACAAACCTGCAAAAGAAAATAAAATAAGTGAGAACTTAGTGATACAAAATGGAAATCGAATAGCACTCATAAAAGAGATCCCACTGTGCGAACGGGCCTCCCATCATCCCTTTGAAATCTCGCGCCACGAATACTCGGAATAAGGCATTTGTAATACGTTTCCCTTGACCCACTCCTTGAGTCGAGGAACTACATTCGGGATCCGAGCAACAACTGCACCACCAAAGAACGCCAATAAGAAGAAAGTAAAAAGATGATAAATTAAATCTTGGAAGTAAAATTACACTTACGTGACATGTTCCACTTTTAACGGAACAGAATATGCTCGGGTGGGATCAAGTCCGAGGTCCTCACTTGAACGAAACGGCCTAGCCAAACCCGATCCCGATCTTTATCGATACTCGAATACGGGGCTTTATTGGCCCGATGGGAGAGCTTGATTAGTCCCCCCCGGTAGAGTCAGGGACTGTATAAATGCATGAGGTTGTTGATAGTGAAAAGGCACCCTTCGATCTTGCTTAAAACAATGGAGGAGGATTACGATCCTCCAAAAATAAGGATGAATCTGACTGGGGGTTACCTCGTAGTGTTTGCAAAAGTCGATGATAACCGGGTCCAAGGGACCCAATGTGAACGGATAAGTGTAAACACTTAAATATCCCTCAACATGGGTGGTGATGGCTTCGTCAGGTTCGGGAACCACCACGTGTTTGTCGACCCAATTATAATCTTTTTTGACTTCGAAGATAATATCCTCTGTTATCGAGCAAATGTACCTCGAGGCATCCTCGCACCGGCCTGGTACGGAGGATGGCTTTTCGATCTTAAACTCAGCATTGAACAACAATCCCCCCAGGCTGAACATTTTTAGAGGAGGTTCCGGTACTGGTTCCTCGACAGCGGTACGCGAAACGGTCGCTTCAGTGTCCGACTGCGAAGTAGAAGGAGTGTTTTTTAGGGAACGATTTTTGAAGTCTTCGCCATTTCTTTAAAAAGAAAGGGAAAAGAGGAAGAAGAGGAATTTAAAAGAGTACACTTGATGGTTTGGGATGAAGACGAATCATAAGTTCTTATAAAAAGATCTCAAAAAACAGAAATATAAGTGCCTTAAAATATTAAGATTGCTAAGGTACGAGGGCAGTATGTTTGAGTGTAAAGTTTGAATGAGAAAATGAGGGGCTATTTATAGTTTTTCAAATGATGGTTCACATCCAGGAGTGGTCGACTAATGACTGACAAATATTTAATGCCATTAATACTTGACCGAAGAGACGTTTCGACTGCTTTGTCGCTTTTGTCTTGTGGTGTCGAAGAAAGAATCAAAAACTCATGTCGTTTCTTGTTGTATACTCTCTGGAAAATGAGAGGACTATCTGTATTTGGTCGAGATCGAAGTTTCCTACGACATGAAAGGACAGGCTCGGAACATGACGATGCTACATTTAAGATCGGCCCCAAGTCACACCGGGCTAGAACCCGGGGACAGAACACCTTCCTTCGAGAATATTAATTCTGAGACCTCAGAGTCGACCTTAGCCCCGAATGAACTCGGCGAAACATTGTTAGAGTAACCAACAAAAGACCAAAATATCCGTAACTTAGTAGAAATTGCGGCGGGAATCTCAGTGCGTATCAGTAAGAAAACTGACAATCAGCAAATTCAGGGATTTTTACCTTTTATAGAATTGTACCTAAAGTAAGACTGCTCTACTATATAAAGGGCGTTTGATAATTCACTAAACACATTGTAACACGCATTCCAAAGTAATATATCATTTTATTTCTCTTTATGCTCTTGTTCTTCTTTGTCCTGATACTGATCGAAGCGTACCTGGCTCAAGGGTGACTAAGCTTTCAAGGCTAAGACATTTGAATTCGTGTGGTGTGTATTTACTTTATCATTATTTATTTCAATTGCAATCTAATTTATCTTTTTGTCTCAAGTTAATCCACGTATCCTTAAAACCACTTATAAATTTAATTGTTATCCGATTTTGAGGGTAAATAACGACCATTTTATTGAAAATCCTTTAGGGCGATAGTACTTCACTTTTTATGAAAATTCTGATTTGCCTCTTTGATGGTAAAGCTTGCAATTTAGATCTGATTTTCTTTGGAAAATGGGCTGCTATTTTTCGCTAAGTCTGGATAGGTGAACAAAAACATAATATGATATAAACCAATGTAATTAGCAAAATGGGATTAATTACTAACTAATTCTTTTATTCCTATATTTTTTAAGGCTTGCCTAAATTTTATATGACATTAAAGCATAAAATAAAGTATGTAATTTAATATATGAGTGTTGTATACATGTAAGGTAGAATAATAATAATAAATGAATAATAAAATGTAACAAGGCAGTGAACTAACTAGCGAAGTAGTACATAATAATAAAGGAGTTGAGGGAAAAAGGACTGGACTCTGGAAATTGGGCCTTAGAAGGCAGGCCCAGCAGCAAAGGGATGGCAAAAGTTGACTTTAGACTTCAACAATTCAACAAGACTGGGTTTGGGCCTGAGTTCCTTAGGGACTCGGCAGGCCCAAACAAATGTATATGCCCAAAAGAAGGAGAAGGTCATTAGATGCATGTTCTATACATTCAACCTACTATGAAACATATACAGATAATTGGAGCAAAAATGTAACAAACTATCAATATTCAAATACTTATGACAAAATTATACTAAACCCCTAAAGAACCAAATGTGTCAATGAATTAGAGGCTAAGGAGAGAGTTCTACTCATGGTCGATTCCCCCTTTGAATCCCCTTACTCTTCAATGATCCCAAAGGACTCAAGGCCCAGGGCAATGCTTGTGTCGGGGAGAGCAGCCCAACCTACCTAGAGTCAAACGCCACTCCAAAATACCCCTAACCACTAACGATTCATTTTTCCCTATGGGTTTAAATACTAACGAGGCCCTTTCAATGTAAACTAAATACCATAATACCGCGACCACAAAAGTATACTTTCTCTCCTAACAGAAGGATACAAAAACAACTTTATTCTGTAACCACATTTCTAATATCACATGAAGGATATACATATTAAATAAGTTAGATACACATGGAGGGAAGCAGAACACTAAGTTTTACTACTAAGAACCTGAACATTTGGGATCATATTCAAAGGAATAGGTAAGGAACACACAACTCAGATATGCAACAAACAGGAATAGATACTTCTGCCTTGGCAGACTAGCTATGGGTTGATTAACTTAGGTCTTACCATCAACATATGTATAGATTACAAATACTACTTGAGACCTTCTAAAAGCATTAGTAAAGGTTCAGACAAATAGTTAATACTAAGAACTTTTACATCGGTTGTTAGAGATATCAGAAATATGATCAAAACTCTTAATATGACTATAGATTCACATATTTGAACATGGAATTCCTAAGGTGCTCAATAGGATCACACTCATAACTGTATTAACCTTAAACAAACTATTATGTTCAGGCAGTATCCAATAAGAACTTCTCATTAGGTTTAAGGATCAGATTCAGTTCAGATTGGCAATAAAGAGAGGGATATGTACAGTTTAAAACAAAAGCATTCAGGAATCCAAAAAGGGGAACATACAACATTTAAAACTAACTATGTACGGATACTTTAATGATCTTACAAAGGCAGGGTAAGATTTACCTATTATAGAATTAATGATCCTACAAAGGTAGGGTAAGCTTTACCTATTATAGAATCAAATCAGCAATGCCATGAAGGTAAGGAGTTATAGACAAGGGAAGGATTATACTAAACATGTTTAACTTTAGTGTATAGGCTAAATTAGCATCTGAATATGAAGCAGTCATGTTCAGTGGAAAACAATTATCACTCAATTATAACAAGAATGACTATGCCATGTTTTTATGATGTACAACTTGAGAATAGCTAAATGTAAGCTTCACAAAGTTAGCAGTGTCACAAAGCAGTTTTAAGATAGAAAAGGTATTGTACCAAACAGGTTTATCTTAACCATATAACTGAAGGCTTTATCTGGACATGAGAACATTTATGCCATACTTGAAGATAGCCATAACAAAACTGCTTCATATAGGTATAACCAGCAATTAGATATGAATACAAGATTGTCACAATGACAACTTAGAAGTTATTCTCAGAATTAACAAACATTGATATAGAGAAGGAGAGTATTTAAAAACTTTGATTTTTTCATGATTTATTTAAATGGTGAGGATGTAAACTATGAACTTTCAAGTTTTGTCCTAATTAGGATTATCAAACAGTGATCTCGACTACAAAGAAATAAAATGCAGGAAAATAGTGTATGGAGATAAAGATCACAATAGAACGATTGACAGAAAATATGAAGTTTTAGATAAGCATGGAAGTCATTAAAGCACATTAAGTAAGTTTAATCATATCGGTTTTCTAAAAGTCATCAAGGTTACATATAGTTCAATCAACACCATTTAAAGATACTTAGGAGCATAACAAATCATCACAAGTAAATAACATCTTATCACAAACTAAAAATAACACTTTAGTGCTAGTGACAGACATTATAAACTAATATAATTAGAAGACAACAACATATTCATAGCATTCAAGTAAGACAATTAAAAGAGAGGATGGTGAAGGTATACTGACCTTCTCTAGGGAAACAGGCCAAACAAGGATTTCTCTTAATTGCTTAAGACCCAAAACTTCAAGCTCGAACCAATGAAAGCACTCAGAAATGAAAAACACATGAGTAAGCAACCCTAGATTTTGGAAATCTCAGAATTACACTTAGATGGTTGTTGGTCGTATTTCTCTATTAGGTTGTTTGTTGTTAGGTTATGGTAGATGATAACATTAAAGGCCCTATTTATAGTGCCATTAAGGCTCTAGGGTTACAATAGATTCAAAACAATAGTGGAAAGTGACCAAAGACAAATGATGATAGTAAGATTGAGTGAAATCAGAACGAAACAGAGGGAAAATAGTTTAGGGATTTACCTTAAAAGAGAGAAGCTAATCAAATAGTGTGAGGGACCACTGGTCAGAACCCTAATAGCCAGAGGTCATTTCATTTGCCCTCCGGGTGCTGAATATCAATATTGAGGATAGCAAACGTCCCAAACTCGACTTTGATTTGAAAAGACAGAGGAAGAGGTATGACGAGTTGAAGTTTCACCATTTGGTATGACTTCTTCAAATAAGGCTAGTGCAAAGGCATAATGAATGGCCATGCATGCCATGGATTTGAAAATCCACAATCTATTTGAAGTTTCATCTCCAGGTTAGGGTTTTCAGATTTGGGGTTTGAGTTTCAATGGAGAAATGAGTAAGGATTCAACGAGAATCCTCGGTAATGAAGGCAGAAGGAACGTTTTCTGGGCGATTTGAGACCTTGCACAAGTTTGTGCAAGGTTGTTTTGACTGATTAGTGTGATGGGAGTTGAGAGAATAAAGATAAAAACGGAAAGGCGGCCAGGTCTTTGAGTGAATGGTTAGGGTTTGGGGGGAGTATGAGTTGGTCTCGTTGGTTAAAGTTGAGAGATAGAACCTGCAATATTAGATCATTAGATCAACGACCCTGATAAATCAGGAATTAATAATTTTTGGGGCGAAATTTCGGTGTCCGTTAGATTATGAGATTTTGACGATGGGGATGAGATCTCTGGTGCGAGTGTTTAAAAATCAATAGAAAATTGGAGATTAAATGTGAGTCATTGATCAGATGGACCAACGGCTCAGATGCATGTGTATTTATTTTGTGAGTGGTAAGGGATGGTGACGTGGAAGATAGTGATTGATGTAAAGGTGATAGCAAGCATTGCCAAAGTGGAATGAGGTGAGGTGTTTGGACTGGGTCAGATCCGTTCTGGCTTGGCATTTGGGCTGAAAATAATTTAAGAGATGGTCACTTTTCCTTTAACTGAGAATTGCAATTGTAGCCTTTTTGTCTTTTAATCCCCTTTTGAAATTAATTTAAATAAAATTAATAATTTTCAATAAAAATGTAGTAAATTTATTAATAATAATTATTTTAATCAATTATTTATAAAAATATTTTTTCTAAATTGTAACACTAATTTCGAATTTTTAACATAGCAGTCTAATTAACTAGAAATTAAAGGGTATTCATTAAATTAATTATGGAACTTATGTAATGTATATTTAAAAGTTATTTTAATAATCTTAAAATAGTAAATATATTTGTAATTGCATAAAATTAATAATACATGATTAAATTTAAAATTAATACTTAATTAATTTATATAAATAGGTTATTATTACTAGAAAATACTTTTAAAATATTTATTGTAAATTATTAAGTATAAATAAATTAATTTAAAAAGAAAGGTCAAAATTGGCCGTCAAGAACTACCTCTCTTTGACCGGAGACGGTGAAAGAGTTTTCGAGCAAAGAAATTGAACGAAACCCAATTCTGTCCCGACTTTAGGCATGTATTGCAGGAGTGGCATGAAGATTATAAGTTGATTGAGTTAAGGAAGAATTTTGGAGAGATTGGGGCCGAATTCTAGCTTTGAATTGCTTACATACCTCGGGCTTAAAGAGGATCAAGCCTCATGTAGTTCTGAAGTGAAGATATTTTAGGAAGCGATACTCGCATGAATTGCCCCAATATCGTATTATGAAGATACGACGAGATAGAGGATTGGTTACTCATGATAGCTTGAATTTTAAGGCTTGATTTGAAGGATTTGAAAATTTTGAGTTTCACTGGTCGTTTTGTGCTTGAACTTGGATCCTTGGCCCGCTAATAGCTTTGTTGTCCCTCATAGCATTTTAGTTTGGTTAGCTGCTTAGAAATGTTCCACGCTGCGGTGTTTGTTCTTGCAAAACGAATGAAAATCCACGCATACTAATATATTGCAATGCAGAATATACTAAGATGCAATGTAAATGATGCAGGAATGATGATGCCTAGCTGTCGGCGAGCCGTTATTTGGGATCGGGATGATGGGATACTTAGTCTTGACTCGATTTGTCAGCCAGGCTATGTACCGTTACGTAGCTGTCGGAGCATTTGAAAGTTATCTCCGCTTGTTGGGAGAGCTTGATTGGTAAAGTACGTCTCCGCTTATTGGGAGAGGTTTGCACTGAGAAATGTCTCTACTTGTTGGGAGAGCTTGATTTGTAGAGTGTGTCTCTGCTTGTTGGGATAGCTTTGCATTGAGAAATGTAAAGTAACCTCCGCTTGGGAGTGATTGACTAAAACCGTAATCATGCCTGAAGCTGAATGAACAAAACGTCAAAACATTCAAAGTAATAGCAAAGGGAATAAAAGAATGCCCAAGAGATATTCTTGACTGCGAAGCTAAGTTGTGGGCATCAATTGGCAGAACGTCGGTGACGAGGTTTATGACTGTCTATTCTGGCATTTGTTGGACAAACCGGCGATGCGGATTGCTTTGTTGGTGAAGTTTGCAGTTTGCTATATACAAGGCTCCGATTGGCAAAGTCGAAGTTTAATTTATATAGGGCGCTCCGATTCATTGAGTTGACGGTTTGCTATATACAAGACGTCAATTGGTTAAGTCGACGATCCATTTTGTACAAGGTGCCCCGGTTGTTTCAGCAGGCGATTTGCTATATACAAGTTTTTTTCTGTATTAGTTTTCTGATTCCGAGGTACTTGCTAGGGATTCAAAGGTTAACTTTAGTTGTACCAGAAAAATTCAAATAAAGGAAGAAGAGAGATAGTCTTAGGCAAGTGGTGGATCCGTCATTTTCCCCAGTGTTGTCTTAGTGCTTCCTTACTCCCTGTTGACCCTGCACTCAAAGAAAAATTCTTTGGGGTGGGGGGGGAGTTGGTTTGTGTCGACCACAGTGTTGGTTTGCCCCGGGCTTTGACATAATTGCGCCGCGAAGTTCGGTAGATGGAATAAATTATTGTATATAAATTTTTTTAGAAAATATTTTGAAAACACTTTGTTTTTAAGGAAAACGCCGTCATTATGGATAATGACATGTTACGAAAGGTTCTCCACACAGGAGCATATTCTCTTGAGAACTTTGCCTTTTTTATTGTTTATCTTGTGTGATGCTTCTGACAACGTGACTACTGGTTGTTGCGACTGCGTCCTAATTTGAAGTAATGCATTACAAGGCTTTCCTAAGGTTATCACCGAACCCTTTCAGGTTGCCTACGTATCCAAAATGTAATCAGGTCTGGACGTAGTTCATGGATTATGACAAAATATGATGAAGATGACCGAGCCTAACTCAAGCAGCCTATGTATCCAAATAGAATCAGGTCAAAGCGTAGTTGGATAACAACAGATGCAACATGATGAGATCAAGAATAAAACTAGTCGAGTCTGATTCAGATAACCTACATATCCAAATGGAATTAGGCCAGAACATATTTCTATTACAAAAGATGACTGAATCTGATGGGGATTGCCAACGTATTCCTTTTTGAGGAAATCAAGTCAACGTAGTTCATGAGCAACATACAAAAGTGATATTTGATTTTTCTATTACAGGAGAAAGGGGGAGAGAAACCGAACTCTACGTGGGTTGTCTACGTATCCCGCCGTGGGAAGTCAGGTTGAACGTAGTTTTGTTACATCAAAACCTAACTCTATTTGTCTTCAAAAATAGTATCTCTTGATTGCGTCTGAGTTAATGGGCTTCGTGTTGATTCTTCCATCCATTTCTGCCAAGATTAGAGCTCCACCCGACAGTGCTCGGTGAACCACGTAAGGACCTTGCCAGTTTGGTGCGAACTTTCCTTTGGATTCTTCTTGGGGGGAGGGGAGATTTGCTTCCAGACCAGCTACCCCAGTGCGAACTGGCGAGGCTTAACTCCCTTGTTAAATGCACTGGCCATCCTGTTCTTATATAGCTAACCATGACATACCACATCCATTCTTTTCTCGTCAATGAGCATGAGTTGCTCATGTCTGACCTGTATCCATTCAGTGTCGTCCAATTTTACCTCTTGAATGTCCCTTAAAGATGGTATTTCGACCTATGCATTTATCACAACTTCAGCGCCGTGTATAAACATGTACGATGTTACCCCAATGGATGTTGTTTATGGCAGTTCGATAACCCAGTAAAGTGAAAGGTAGTTTCTCATGCCATTGTCTGTGATTGTCCATTATCTTTCATAGAATTCTCTTGATATTCTTGTTGGCTGCCTTGACTGCCCCATTCATTTGTGGTATGTAGGCATTGTCAGTTATGACAGACTCCGGTATCCCAAATCTGCAGACGATGTTGTCAGTGATGATAGACTCCGGTATCCCAAATTTGCAGATGATGTTGTTTCGGATGAAATCTGCCACTACCTTCTTTATGACGGCCATGTAAGTAGATGCCTAGACCTATTTGGTGAAATAGTCAATAGCTCCCAAGATGAAACGGTGTCCATTTGATGCGGCGGGCTCTACAGGTCCAATCACATCCATGCCCCAAGAGGCAAAGGGCAAGGGTGAACCCATTACATTTAACGCATTCGGCGAAACCCGGTTGAAATCCCCGTGAATTTGGGAATGCTGACACTTCTGTACATAGCGGATCCTGTCGCTTTCCATAGTCATCCAAAAGTATCCAGCTTTGGTTGCCTGCATGTATCTCCTCCAGTAGTCGGGTTGCCACGGTAACGTCTACACATCTCAACAAACCTAAGTCTAGGGTCCTCATGTACAGGAACTCCCCGTTGAGGAAAAGTTGGTTTGCCAGCCTCCTAGGGGCTCACTTTTGACCATTAGTAGCATTCTCCGAGTATTCTCTTGTTGCAAGGAATTTCTTGATGTCGTGATACCATGGTTTACCATCTGGTTCTTCATCTACATGGATGCAATAGGCATGTTGATCCCTGATCTCTACTTCAATATTGTTGATGTAGTTCTTGTTTGGATGCTGCATCATAGATGATAGAGTTGCAAGGGTGTCGACAAACTCTTTTTGAATCCTGGGACGTGCTTGAACTCAATCTTTGTAAACTTCTTGCACATCTCTTTCATGCAGTGCAGGTACGAAAGTATTTTAACATTCTTGGTGGACCATTCCCATTGGTCTTGGTGTATCAATAGATCGGAATCCCCTATGACCAATAGTTCTTTGATGTTCATGTCGACTTACATTCTGATCCCAAGGATACACGCTTCGTATTTAGCCATATTATTGGTACAAGGGAATCTTATCTTTGCTGATGCTGGATAATGTATCTACATTCTGAAATCAGGACTGCCCCAATTCCGACTCCTTTGAAGTTTGTTGCTCCATCAAAAAACATTCTCTATCCGAGGTATGATTCTGCAATATCTTCTCCAGCAAATAACACTTCTTCATCTGGAAAATACGTAGTAAGTGGCTCGTAATCCCCGTCCACCGAATTCTCTTCGCGGTGGTCGGCTAAAGCTTATCCTTTGATAGCCTTCTGAGTTACGTACATATTGTCAAATTCGCTGAGGAGAATTTTCCATTTAGCCAACTTTCCGATAGGCATCGACTTTTGGAAGATGTACTTGAGCAGGTCGAGCCGCGATATTAGATGCGAAGTGTATGCTGACATATAATGCCTTAGTTTCTGGGCAATCCAAGTCAGAGCACAACAAGTGCATTATATCAAAGTGTACTTGGCCTCACATGGCGTGAATCTCTTACTTAAGTAGTAGATAGCCTGCTCTTTTCTCCCAGTTTCATCATGATGTCCCTACAGACAGCCGAATACGTCATCCAAGACTGACAAATATAATTACAATGGCTTCCCTGGTTCCTGGGGAACCAGCATTGGTGGATTTGATAGATACTCTTTAATTATATCGAAGGCTTTTTGGCACTCTTCTGTCCATTTTGTGGCAACATCCTTCTTCAGCAACTTGAAAATGAGTTCACGGTTTATCGTGGACTAGGCTATAAAGTGACTGATGTAATTCAATCTACCCAAGAAACCTATTAAATCTTTCTTGCTATTTGGTGGTGGTAATTCCTGAATGGCCTTGATTTTTGATGGGTATAGTTTTATTCCCTTCCTGCTTACAATAAAGCCCAACAACTTTCCAGCAGGGACTCCGAACGCGCAATTTGTGGGGATCAACTTCAAATTGTACCTTCGCAGGCGTTCAAACTATTTCCCCAAATCGTCCAAGTGCTTTGAACCCTTTAAAAGTTTTTGATGGTAGGCTATAATATCGTGTTTTAGTCGCTTATTGCACTCCAATTTACTGTACTTTAATTGAGTTTGAGCTGTAATCGCTAATGTTTTGCACTAATTGTATATTTTATGCCTTATAGGACAATTCTGAGCTATGTAGATGTTATGGAATGCATTCGAGTGATTTGGATCTTTGAAGTCTGAGTAAAAGCCCAGGGATTAAGCTGGGATCGCGTTTTGGGGTCGAGGAGCAAGTCTGGATGTCAAAATCGAAGCAAAAAGCCAGAATCTGAGAAAACTACACTAGCGCGGCGCGCCGGGCCTATACTTTTTCGGCTGCCTGATAGATTTCAACTCTCTGCATTTCCCCACTAATGCCCCACTTGGCGCGTCGCCCCATGCGGTGCGCCTGTGCATTCTTTACACAGCCATAATCCTATTTCACGTAGGAAAAGGTGTTTTCGTCTGGGCCCAAGCCTACTCGGTATGAATACATATAAAAACGTTAGTTTTGGGACTTTTGACACATCTAAGACCTAAGGAGGGGGTGGAGAAGGAAAAGCACACGGAAATCATCACTCAATCCTCACTCAAGACAAGAGTTTGGATCGTTTTGTGTTTTTCTATACTTTAACTTTATTTGTGATGAATTACTTCATATCCACGGAGTAGTTCCCTTTAGGGTTTGATGAATTTGGTGTATTGATATTCGTTTGTGTATATTAACTCTAATTTTTATGTATCCAAAACGTTTTGGTTATTTTAATTATTGCATCTATAGTCACATGTTCATATAATCGAGAGAGGCATAACTTGTGATATATTTGTATTATCTTATTGGTTGAATTCATTAATTATTCTTAGTAATCGAAAGAGGCTAGTTGAATCATTGAACAAACCTAGTTAGGAGGATAATCAAAAGAGGTTATCCTAAAGACCAATCCACTACGAAGTAGTGCATATCTTAACCGAGAATAAATTAGTTCATATTGTGACATTGAGACTTAATCGAGAGAGGATTTGCTACTAAATGTTTGAACTAATAATTGAGTGATTTTGAGAGACTCACTTGAACACTAGAAGTGAATTAACTAGAGTTAAATCCCAGACATTTATCTTGCACCGATCCAATCAATCCCTATTTTCTCCCATTGATATCTTCTTTGCTTACTTTTGTTTCGATTGTCATTCGTCACTTAGCTTTAAATTCTTAGTTAATTTTAGTTTTTAGTTACATAATTCTAAATTGTTTATTATATTGAATAGCAATCTAGCTACAAACTATGATAATACTGCTTAACTCCAATCCTTGTGGATACGACATTATATTATACTATATTCGACTAGCGAGAATATTTAAGTGTGTGCTTTGTGCTAGTCAAATTTTGGCGTCGTTGCCGGGGATTTGATATCAATATTATTTGAAATAGTAGTAGTACTAATTCAGGAATTTTTCTTTTTATTTTATTTTAATTTTCTGTTTTTACGCTTGGTGTTTTTTGACTGTGCGCTTGCTACAGGTTAGATTGGTGCATGACTGGGAAGGAACTGCTACCATATGAACCAAAAATCGAGAAACATTTGCGACAGTGGAGGAAGGAAAGAAATTCCCCCGAGAATACTAAGAAGGTTGGGCAATCCTCAACCAAGAAATTATGGCGGGAGAAAATGATAATGTTGATTTGGCTGCAAGAGAGGCAGCCCAGCAAAGAGAAAAAACTACAAGGGATGCTGAGGAAACAGCTCTTCGAAATGCATAACTTGTCTATGAGGAGGAGAGGGCTCAGAGAATTGTTCAGGATCAACCTTTGGGTGCAGACCAATTCGGAAATATAGCTCCCAATGCTAGGAGACCACTTGGTAATTATGCTAGACCGGTCTACAACAAAGGCCACAGTTGCAGCTAATAATTTTGAGTTGAAGATCCAAACACACATCTAATGGACTTCGAGGAGATTATGAACACCTTTTAATATAGTGGTGTTTCACAAGATGCAGTTTACATAAGGGCATTCATCTTCACACTCAAAGATGATGCAAAGCAGTGGCTTAGAAGCTTGCCCCAGGGATCAATTAGAACATAGGAGGAGATGACCAAAACATTTCTTGATATATATTTATCCTCAGCTAAGACGGGCAAGTTTATAAGAGAAATCCATAACTCCTGCCAAAAAGATACTGAAACTGTGTTTGAATCTTGGGAGAGATTTAAGGAATTAGTTCGGAAGTGTAGCGGAATTGAAATCTGGATGCAACTCCAGGATTTTTGGTATGGATTGATACTGGCCTCACGTAGAACATTGAGTAATTCAGCTGAAGGCCCTTTGATGAAGAAGACTCCAGAGAAGATGGTCACAATTCTAGATGAGTTGCCTAAAGATGCAACCCAGTGGCCTTCTGAGAGTGCTGAAAGATGAAGATCACCTAGTTTTCACCAAGTTGTTGCTAACACATCTGTGAAGGTACAACTTGATGCAATGGCAAATGAAATATGGAGGCTGACCTTAGCTTCGATATAGATTGAACCTCATGTAGCATGTGATATTTGTGGAAGAGGACACCCTACTCATGAGTATGAAGCCTCAACTGAGGAAGTGAATGATATGGGTAATTACAACTTTAATACAATGGGTCAAAACCACCCAGGTTTTTATGGAGTTCACCTGGGGGTACTGCAAATGCTTGGCAACAAAATAACAACAGATTTTAGGGACATGGAGCTCTAGGCTTCGAAATTCAACAAAGGCAGCAATTTTAGCCTCAACAACCTATTCAGCCTGGTCTAGACGATTTCCTGAAGGCTTTCATTATCTAGACAGATGAGAGGTTAGATGCTCACGGGGCAGCTATCAAAGAATTGGGCACTGGGTTTTGAAATTTGGAGAGACAAGTGGGACAGATAGCAACAATAGTATCTGAGAGAGTCCCGGGGTACTTTGCCAGCTGATACTGAGAGAAATCCCAAAGAAATAGTGAATGTCGTGATCTTGAGAAGCGAGCAAGTGTTGAAAGATCCCACTCCAATCCAAAAAGAGGTGGTACCTGAAAAGGTAATTGGGAAGCAGCTGAAAAGTGAAGTTGATAAGAAGAATAAAGGCAAAAAAGGAGCTGAGAAAAAGAAGGAGGAGGAAACTTCGAGAAGGGAGGAATCTAATGAAGAGAGCAAGCACATGCCTGCTCTACCTTTTCCCCAAAATCTGTATAGAGAAAAGTTGGACAAGCAGTTTGAGAGATTTTTAGATATGCTGAGATAGATTAATGTAAATTTGCCATTCACAGAAGTTCTCTCACAAATGCCAGATTATGCCAAATGCTTGAAGGATATCCTTACAAAGAAGAGGAAGATATAAGATACCTCAGTGGTCAAGCTCATAGAGCATTGCAGCGCAATCTTGCAAAATAAACTCCTATAAAAGTGTGGAGATCCATGGAGTTTTACTATACCTTGCTCGTTAGGCACTTGTAATTTTGATAAGTCCTTGTGTTATTCTAGTGCCTCAATTAATTTAATGCATTTGTCTATTTACAGGAAACTAGAGAAGGAGATTGGAGAGATAAGGTCGGTGCCAATATCTTTGTAGCTGGCAGACCAAACGACTTTAATACCCCATGGGATAGTGGAAGTTGTTTTTGTTCAGGTAGATAAGTTTGTATTTTCTGTGGATTTTATTGTAATGAATATGGAGGAGAACAAGAAGGTCCCTCTCATCTTAGGAAGACCATTCTTAGCAATGGGTAGAGAAATCTTAGATATACATGAGAGAAGACTCATTCTTAGAGTGGGCGAGGAGACTGTAACGTTTGAGATAAATGTAGAAACGACGGTTAAACAGGAGAAGGCAGTGCAAGTGTTGAGTGGAAAGTGAAGAGTTCAAAAGGAAGGGATGCACCGAGCGAGAAAGATAAGTATGGGGTGCACCCGAATAAGGCTGAGAAGAAGTTGTCTACCTGGATGTGTGCATTAGTTCGAAGGCGAGAAATGGAGGCCGACTTTGACTCAGACCCCGACTAGAGATTCAGGGAAGTTTTCTTTACCTTATGCTTTTTAATTGTGTGTCATGGGGACATTCCACAACTTAAAGTGTGGGGTGGGGGATTTGTATGTTGTATGTATATGTGTTAGTTAGTTTTTGTTCTTTTAGTAGTTAGAAAGTTTTTTTAAAAATAAAAATAAAAATAAAAAATTGAAAATTTTCGATTTTTCACAACGATGGATATTATCGACAGGTTTCTTGAGGGATTTAATTCGAAAGGAAAAAGAAAAAAAGTTTTTTATTTTTTAGGTAGTGTAATAATCCTCCCTTGGTGTTTCTTTGTGCCGCGGTTCTTTTCCAAGGGTTTTGTTTGAAATGGGTGTAGTTAATTTAATTTTATTAGGAGTAGGAAACCTTGTGCTATGGTTTAAATGGAAGGCAATATCTCTTAACTTTATTATGCCTTGAGAATAGTGAGTGCTTTAGTTATGACACTTAGGCTCAGTTTTTTGACTCTTGTATAAGTACCTTAAAGTGTATGATCTTCACTTTGCTTTACTGCTTTGACTAGAGTGTCTTGATGATCCAATCTTGAGTGAGTTATGTGCCATGTGTGTGTGAGGTTTAGTCTTATTATGTGCATTGCATGTGATGTTTAGAACTTTTCCCATGTGTTTGCAAAGCGAAATAGAAGTTTTATTCAGTCTTGGAGGTGATATAGGAATTTCTTTGTTGAGCTAGTTATAAGCTTTTGCCCACCTAATTGTTATGTATCATAGTTAACTCCTTTGAGCCTGTAATCTTGTTTCTTTGGCAATCACATTACAAGCCTTACCCATTTATTTTAATTGACCATTTATTTGAACCTTATACCTCCCATGAGGACTTAAAATTGTTATGAACTTTGTAAACATTGAAGTGTGGGGTGGTTGTTTTGGATTTTGAGTGGAACTAATGAAATAAGGAGAAAGGTGCACTGTTTTAGAAAAAGTAAGAGCCGCTCGAATTGAAAAAGAAAGAAAAATATTTTGTATTGTTGTGCAATGATACTTTGATAAGTGGTAACTTCATGTAATTGTCCTTAAATAAGTAGGGACATAATGTATATTGATGTGAAGGTGGAGTTTTGGTTTGACATAAGTGTGGGGTTTTGAAAGGTGAAATTTATGTATTAAAGTGCTTAGGGAGGTATAGTCACTCTTTTATCTAAATGTATCCTACCCGTCCAGCAGCCTACATTACAACCAATGAAAGTCCTACTTGATCCTTAACCGAATGAGCTCAATTAGTAAAGTAGTATACCACGGGAAAGTCTATGGTTCATCTTTTGTGGCATATGAATGTTATTTCTGAGAGTGACTGATTTATTTCTATCTTAAGTTCCTAATTGTTCTTAATATCTATTGTGTGTGGAACTACTCTCCATTGTTACGTGAGGACACTTGATTCACAAAGGAAAGGTAATGCTTGACCTCTATGTAAGAGTAAGTGGGCGGGTTATAAATAATGCATGGTACGTTTGAGACGAATCGTAAGGTGAAGATGTTACACTATTGTTCATAGTCTATTTTAAATATTCTTGGTGTGATGAGTTATGAGAGTTATTTAAAAAGGCCGTGTCTATATAAATTGTAGTTTGATTGCTCAAGGACGAGCAATGGTTTAAGTGTGGGGTATTGATGGTAGGCTATAATCTTGTGTTTTAGTCGCTTATTGCACTATAATTTACTGCACTTTAATTGAGTTTGAGCTGTAAGTGCTAGTGTTTTGCACTAATTGTGTATTTTATGCCTTGTAAGAGAATTCCGAGCTATGTAGATGTTATGGAATGAATTCGAGTGATTTGGAGCTTTGAAGTTTGAGTAAAAACCCAAGAGATTAAGCCGGGATCGCGTTCGGGGGTCGAGGACCAAGTCTGGTTGTCAAAATCGAAGCAAAAAGCCAGACTCTGAGAAAACTACACTAGCGCGGCGTGCCGTGCCTGTACATTTTCTGGCTTCCTGATAGATTTCAACTCTCTGGATTTCCCTACTAATGCCCCGCGTGGCGCGTCGCCCGATGCGGCGGCGGCTGTGCATTTGTTACAGAGCCACAATCCTATTTCGCGTAGGAAAAGATGTTTTCGTCTAGGCCCTGCCCAACTTGGTATAAATACAAGTAAAAACGTTATTTTTAAGACTTTTGACACATCTAAGACCTAAGGAGGCTAAGGAGGAGGTGGAGAAGCAAAATCACAAAGCATTCATCATTCAATCCTCACTCAAAACAAGAATTTGGATTATTTTATGTTTTCCTATACTTTAACTTTATTTGTTATGAATTACTCCATATCCATGGAGTAGTTCCCTTTAGGGTTTGATGGATTTGGTGTATTTATATTTGTTTGTGGATATTAACTCTAGTTTTTATGTATTGAATCATTTTGGATGTTTTAATTGTTGCATGTATATTCACATGTTCATGTAATCGAGAGAGGCATAACTTGTGATATCTTTTCATTATCTTATTGGTTTAATTCATTAATTCTTCTTAGTAATCGAAAGAGGCTAGTTGAATCATTGATCAAACCTAGTTAGGAGGATAATCGAAAGAGGTTCTCCTAAAGACCAATCCACTACGAAGTAGTGCATATCTTCACCGAGCTTAAATTAGTTCATATTGTTACATTGGGACTTAATCGAGAGAGGAGTTTTTACTAAACGTTTGAACTAATAAGTTAGTAAATCCGAGAGCCTCACTTGGACACTAGAAGTGAATTAACTAGAGTTAAATCCCAGACATTAATCTTGCACTGATCCAATCAATCCCTATTTTCTCCCGTTGATATCTTCTTTTCTTACTTTTGTTTCGATTGTCATTCATCACTTGGCTTTAAATTCTTAGTAAATTTTAGTTTTTAATCACATAATTTAAACTGTTGATTATCTAAAGTAGCAATCTAGCTACAAACTATGATAATACTGTTTAACTCCAATTCCTACGGATACGATATTATATTATACTATACTCGACTAGCGAGCATATTTAAGTGAGTGTTTTGCGCTCGTCAATTTTAGGATGATGTCATCCACATACACTTCAAACTGCTTATGAATCATGTCGTGAAAAAGGGTCATCATGGCCCTCATGAAGGTGGCGCTGGCGTTCTTGAGACCAAACGTCATAACTCTATAGTAGTAAACTCCCCAAGTGTGGAGAAGGCCGTCATCTCTGCATCTTCCTCGTGCATTATAATTTGATGGTGCCAAGAGAAACAATCCACAAACGACTGCAGTTCATTCTTCGCACAATTGTCGATGAGTATGTGTATATTTGGCAGAGGGAAATCATCCTTTGGATTAGCTTTGTTGAGATCTCAGTAGTCCATACATATTCTAATCTTTACGACTTTCTTGGGTACTAGGACGATGTTTGCCAACCAGTTTGGATAGTTAGTGAATCTTACTACATTCGCTTCTATTTGTTTGGTCACTTTTTCCTTTATCCTCAAACTTAAATTAGGTTTGAATTTTCTGTGTTTCTTCTTGACCGCCGGTCTGATAGGATCGGTGGGTAGTCTATGCGAGATAATTTCAGTGCTTAATCTTGGCATGTCATCATATGACCATGCGAACACATCATATACTGTCGGAGGAGCTCAACCAATTTTTCCTCTAGATGAATGTTGATTTTGGTTTCCTTCATGTCTTCTTTACTTCCAAGGTTGACCACTTCTGTTTCTTCGAGGTTGGGCTTTTTCTATCTCTCCAACTGTTCAATCTCCTGCTGGAGATTGTCGGGAATCATTCTCTCGTCATACTCCTCATAATCTGGGTTGTTGCGCTCGACAGGTTCGCTACATGTCATAATCATGGAGCGCGGGTTTTTAGCGTTTTGATTACTAAAAAAATAAAAGCTAAGTATAAATAAAGCAGTAAATAAGGGTGCAATGTTTGAGAAAAGGATTCTGTTCATTTCATCAAAAGAGCAACATCTTAAGCATTCAAGAGAGGCAAATGACATAAAAGTGAAGGCACGTTGCATGCCTCAATTGACCATGCACTTTCCAAAAGAAAACATTTACAGTTCCATACTATCAAGACTCCCGGCGAACCATAGATGGACTGGCGGTCCAATTTCGCAGTTTTTGCCCTGGTTTGGCATCCCTGATAGTCGGTGTCTTAATGTCAGTCCCTTCACAGCATTCTTTAATCATATTTACAAACAGCTTTCCCATCCCGTCGATGATATCATCTTCTGGCACTGAACTCTGACCTGGACTTGCAACATGCTCTGGCACAAAAACCTTTTTTCTAGGAGCTAACGGTACGATCTTTCTCTTTCGGAGGCTGATATCATATGTTGGCCCTTCCTTTCTGCCCATTATGTTCAATTGGCTTTATGATTCCGTCTGGCCTGGCTCTCAGCCCTGTTCCTAGCCTGTATCCATATTTCATCATCTTCCTCATAGCCATCTTGGATCTATACGGCGATGACATCCCTAGGTTTTGTTCAGTCTTTTTTATTTCGGTAGTCTGCATGATTTCCACTGCATGGAAACCAACTCCGTCTAGCCCTTTAATGAACGGAATAGCATACTCCAAATAGGTGGAGTGACCCCACTCTCCATGGACCACGATCTCTTGACATCCCCACTCAAATTTCATGAATTGGTGTAAAGTGGATGGGACGGCCCCTGCCATATGTATCCAAGGCCTTCCCAGTAGCATGTTGTAGGAAGAAGAGATGTCCATTACTTGAAACAATATGGGAAACTTGCTTGGCCTGATCTGCAAGGCCAAATAAATCTCTCCAATAACATCCTTTTGCAAACCGTCAAAGGCCGTCACCCTCACGTGACTTTCCTTGACTTCCCTCAAATGAATTCTTAACTCCCGTAGGGTGGAGAGCAGACAAATATTGACTCATGACCCTCCATCAACCAACACTCGAGACACCACTTTGTCCCCACATTTCACAGTGATATGAAGATCTTTGTTGTGACTTGTGCCCTCGACAGGAAGTTCGTCTCTTTCAAAAGTGATCATGTTTTCTTTGACTATTTTCCTAATTGTTGCGGCCAGTGCCTCACTGGTGGTGTTACTGGGTATGCTTACGCCACTTATTACTTTCAACATGGCATCCTTATGACTGTCAGAACTCAATAATATATCCATGATTGATATATATGCTAGAGTTTTCTTCAGCCGCTCCTCTACAAAATACTCTTTGTTTGACATTCTCTTCCAAAACTCGGCAGCTTCCGGGTCCGTTATGTTCCTTCTTTGAATTTTCTCTCTTTCCAAGTTCCCTCGATTGACAACTTCAGGAGCATAGCATCTCCTGGACCTAGTCATACCATGAGTTGCGACAGAGTCTGTCATTTTGGCCTTCCCCTTTTGCTGGGACGTCCATGGGACAGATTTGTATTCCCGACTTTCTTCATCTTTTGTAACAATGGCAGGTTGTTACTGATAGGTCTGAATAGTCACTATAGGTGTCACTTGTACTAAAATCACTGGAGCCCTTTGAGGAGTGATCCTCGCGGCCTCTGCATTTCCTATAATAACAATCGTTCCCTTTAGGTCATACTCTTCGTCTAATGTGATCATGTTAACTCCTTGGTTTCGGTGCTTTGGCAGCGAATTGTGATTCACATTGGGCGGCGCTAGAGTGCATTGGATGGATCTACTCTTGATTCATGTTTTAATCTCATTTTTCAGCTTAAAAAATCTTCAGTATCATGCCCAAGTATGTTAGAGTAGTATACGCATCATTTAGCTGCGTCGAAATACTTGGAGGGATATTCAGGAACCCTTCCTTCAACTGGGTGTATCAATTTTGTTCTTCTCAATATCTCGAACAATTGGGCCAGAGGCTCAGCAATCGATGTGTAATTTGTAGGACCCCTCTCTTCAAGTTGGGACGAGGGCGTGGTGCATAAGTTGGTCGGTTTTGGTGAGTAGTGGTTTGGACTAGAGCATATGGTCATTGTGGGTTTGGGTTGTTGTTGGCTCGAGAAGGGTCGTATTGTGGTTGAGGATGGTAATATGGCTGGGTATAATAGACTGGATCATAAGTAGATAGTGGTGAATAATTGTTTGTGGAATAGGAAGTGTTTCCGTGGTGTGGGTTGGGTTGATAGTAAGGGACAACTGTTGAGACCTCCTCTTTCTTCTTCTTTTCGCTACCTATTGATCCCGATTGGATGGCCTTGCTGGCTGCTTGCAGTGCTACCGTGGATTGTACTTTACCATATTTTATGCCTTCTTCTAAGAAATCTCCCATCTTGACCAGCTCCGAGAATATCTGTCCCATCATTCCTACCATCGTTTTGAAGTATATCCCTTCTTGGGCTCTGATGAAATACTTAGTTAATTCACTATCATCCAGCAGAGGTTGCACCCTGGCGACCTCTGGACTCCACTGCGGTGAATATTCTTGGAATGACTCGGATGGTTTTTCTGCAGGTTCACTAGTACAAACCGATCAAGAGTGACCATTGAATCGAAAACGATTCATGAAGTCCTCCACCATATCTTGCCAAGTTCTCCAATTTCGTGGATCCGGTCGAATGTAGCAGGTGAGTGCTTTCTCCCATCAAATGGCTTATAAATAACTTCATCCTTAGCTTTTCATTCCTTCCCACTCAAACGAGCCTGTCATAATATGCCCTCAAATGTGCATTAGGATCACCCGTCCTATCAAAGATATCAAACATTGGGGGTTTATACATCGCTGGCATATCCAAATCCGGATGAATACATAGATCCTCGTAGTCCAAACTTTCATTTTCTCGGGCAACTTGGAGGCTCTTCATCTGCTTCCTCAATATTTGCAACTGCTCAGATACTAACTCTTCTTCCATACGCCTGGCCTGTCTTTCTATCTCGGCATATTGGTCAATTTCATAAGGCACCCTGACCGTGACAGACGATGTAAAGGTAGGTTCATAAATGGCATATACAAAGGGGGCGTACCGCTCATGGGCGGTGGCATGTGCCACATGTTTGTGCTAGTTAGTGGTAAAAGTGACTCCGTTATAAGGAGGGGTATGAGTTGCATTGGTGGTGACACGGGGGTTAATTGGTGTCTGAATGTACTGTGTTACGTTGGGAGTGTGGATAAGGGGATTTGGTGGGTTTGCGAGGGTCAATTCATTATGACTTGAGTGGTAGGAGCTGAAGCTTGGGTGTTGTTGTTTTGGCGTGATGTGGAAGAAAAGTGGTCAGGGATGGAATCCAAAGAAGGAAACCGAGGTGGTTGAGGAGGCGTTGTCACGGCCATATTTGCTATTACCCTGATATGATGTACTTCCTCCCTTAGAGACTCCATTTCCTTGGCCATCCTGGCCACGTGTTCATGATTCCTGGTGTCGTTCTTTTCCTTCAAAATGCCCCGGGCTGTCTGCTATGCCCATAGCATGTTCAGTTGAGTTTTTTGCGGCTGACATCGTTCCCTTTGACCTTAGATTATATGGTGGTTCTGCCAGTTTCGGTCAACACAAACCAACTTTCTTTTTTCTCAGGGGTAATAATAAAGCAAAAGAAAAATAAGAAGAAAGAAAAGAAAAAGGGTCAAGAGTCAGTTTCTTCATTTATACAAGCAAGAAATCACATAGAGCAATTAATTTGTGCATTAAGGCCAATGCGTTTCTTAGAATTCGTGGGAACCTCCTATTGCCTTGGATAGATATTTAGACTTGACACATTTAGATCCGGAGCAATTTGTTTTCATTGATAATTTGGACTGATATAAGTGGGAACAAAGATTACATCAATGTTTCACAGTTGTGCATGGTCTTGGACAACTTGCCATTTTGGAAAGTAAAAGAGAAAACTCGGGATAAGGGTACAAAGTGGGAAAGAGAGGAAAATCAACCAACTCTAATAACCATCCCCTGAGTCGTTTCCCATATCCTTCTCTTCTTCTAGCTCCTCTTTCGGATCCACCTCTGGCTCTTCTTCAAACTCCTCCTCGTCATCGTTGAACTCTGAATCCTCCTCCGGATCTTCTTCTCGCTATGTGCTAGACTCTATTTGGATGCACTCCACTATCCGGTCATCATCTTCAGTAGGTGTCAACATGTGATCGACGGATCATAGGACCACATGACGGTGCATCAAAGTAGTCACAAGGTAATGTGGCAGGATGTCATGGTAAATTTGCAATGCAACCACCGCATCCTGTAACCAGGATATACCCTCTCTACTTGGATGGGCCAGCTCTTCTTCCTCGTTGATCAAGACGTAACACTCGGGACTGCACCACGAGTTTTGACGCATGGGCATTGTGACCAGGTCGTTCTACTCTTCTTGGAGCCTTCTTATCATGGGGATTAGAATATTCCCATTCTACTCATCCTCGTATAGCATTGTCCTTGTCCACAAAGGCACATCTTGGATCGTCCCGAACAGTTTGAGGACCTGCATGGGTGAGTATGGTTGAATACCTTCAAGTCCCATCTGCTCAATGAAGTATTTTTGAGGAGTCCTCAAAATTGCTCTTCCACCTAACCAGGATAGCTTCCAGTTGATCCATTCTCCACTTATGTTTGTCAGCATTTTCCTCCACTCTTCTTGGCCATGTGGGGAGACCCAATGTCTCATTCATTCGTTATGGCTGCAGATCATGTTGTTGACACCGACAAAGTAGTCGATGGTCGCTTCCCGCTGGAAGTAATGCTCAGTAGCCCAGATCTAAAGCAGCAAGTTACAAACTTTAAGGAAATCATACCCTCGTGCACATGCGGACAAAGCCCTCAGCATCTCAGCTAACACTACCGACACCAAAGTAGCTTGAAGATTTCCACGGAAGTTCTCCAGAACCACATGTAATAGGTTGATGTTGATCGGGCCCCTTCTCTATGGGAAGACTAATAGCCCCAATAGTGTCATTGAGAAGGTAATAGGCCTAAGACTCTCCCATGTCGCTTGGTCACATTGAAACTCTCCTGACTACCACTCGTAGCTTTCATGGTGCCCAAATCTGTCGAACAGCAGGTCGAGGCCCACCCATCTGTCCTTGATACTTCTGAGACTACTGCTGTTGGCCAGACCTAAAGCATCCAAGAACTGATAACCGGGCATAGTAACTGGCAATATTGGCTTCCTTCCATTGAACCACAGCTCCTTGAAGCTCGTGGCTTCCTCCAATGTCGGTACTAACTCACAGTCGACAAATTTGAACACCACCTTAGCCGGATTCCAGAATTCTATCAACGAGTGAATGAGCGCCATGTCTGCTCGAATATTCAGAAAAGCTGTTAATGCCCCCAGGTGCGTCCGAACCTCATCTTTGTGTTCCCGACGAATATTCTTCCACCACTGCTTCAATTTATGTGGCGCTCCCATTACCATGCTAATCCCAGGGATTATTTTGGTTGGTTTCCATTTTTCTGAAGTGGGTAAAAAATGATATTTGGTAAGTATTTGCTTCGAATCTTTAAGTGCCTTGTCAGGTTTGTTTGTCTTTCCACAAAAGTCATGTCGTTGGGTGCATGACCCGTTGACATTAGGGTGGCTTTCCTAATTGTGAGTCGGTGCCAAAGACCGACTAACCAAAGGTTTATGCAGTATGACCTATTTTACTAGAGTAGAGTGTTTCCTACTTTTGAGTTGAACTGAAGGCTGCGAGAGGTTATGTCAGTTGACCTGACAAAGCCATTTTTTGAAACTGGAAACTGTTGAAAAAGAAGGTTCGGAGGGGTGTAAAAGACAACCCTCGAGTGCCATCGTGTGTGATAGTGTACGGCCAAGACTCGATAGGAATAAATATGATGACAGTGTATATAAAGCAGTAACAGACAAGGGTGTAGCGGCAAGAATCATGATAATAAGCATAGGGAGAAAATTAAGCAGGTAAGCACATAATTATAATTTTATCAACAATTAAAGCAATGTACAAATAAATCTAGATGCCAAATTAGTCTAAGTCAGCTAAGGTCAGAACATAAGTGTGAATCCCTAACAGAGTCGCCATGTTGTTGCACCCTATTTTGCACTATACAAAACGAGATTCAACTTGTGATTTCTCTGTTGTTGATAAAAGAGAGAGTCGACGCCTAATATTTAATGGTATACGAGGGTACCTATTTAATTACTAAGTCATATTCATTTTTATTCTGCTAATCGGTGAGATTATGGGTAAGGGTTCTTGTTCTTCTAATGGGAAGGTATTAGGCACTCCTTAAAATATACCTGACGTAGCTCCATAGGACTTAGACTAGGTTTCGAATCAATCATTTATACTATGGCTTAATTACAGATATGGCTTACCATATATTAGGACATAATTCTTACAAAATGTATGTGTGATTGAAAAAGGTTATGAATTATAGAGAAAATAGCGTTAATGTATATATACTTGAAACAATATTTTGAAAAGAGATATAAGGATGTTTATACTTTAAAAGTATGTGAGAATGAACTTACTTATTTTTAAAGCATGGAGGTATATATTACTCTAATGAGATGGGATAAGCCTAAGATATACCTTGATTTGAGGTCTTGAAGAAAGACCATTTTGTTGAAAGTTCTTTAGGACTATAGTACTTCACTTTTTATGAAAATTCTTATTTTCCTCTTTAATGGTAAGGCTTGCGATTAGCGAAACGGGGATCAATTGCTAACTAATTCTTTTAGTCCTATATTTTTTAGGGATTGCCTATGTTTTATACGACATTAAAGCATAAAATAAAGTATGTAATCTAATATATGAGTGTTGTATACACGTAAGGTAGAATAATAATAAAGGCATAACAAAATGCAACATGGCAGTGAATTAAACTAGCGAAACAGTAGACAATAATAAAGGACTTGAGGGAAAGAGGATTGGACTCTGGAAATTGGGCCTCAGAAGGCAGGTCCAGCTGCAAAGGGACGGTAATAGCTGACTTCAAACTTCAAGAATGCAACCATACTGGGCTTGGGCCCGAATTCCTTTGGGACTCGGCAGGCCCAAACAAATGTATATGTCCAAAAGAAGGAGAATGTCATTAGATACATGTTCTATGCATTCAACCATGTATGAAACATATACAGATAATTGGAGCAAAAATTTAACAAACTAGAAATATTCAAATACTGATGAGAAAATTATACTAATGTGGTGGTTATACATGGCAAACAATTTACATTAAAAATCTTTCATTTTCATTAAATACTATACCCCTAAAGAACCAAAAGTGTCAATGAATTAGAGGCTAAGGAGAGCGTTTTACTCAAGGTCGATGCCCCCTTTGAATCCCCCGACACTGCAAAGCTCCCAATGGACTCAAGGCCCAAGGCAATGCTTGTGCCGGGGAGAACAGCCCAACCTAGAGTCAAACGCCACTCCCAAATACCCCTAACAACTAACGATTCATTTTTTCAGATGGGTTTAAATGACAATGAGGCCCTTTCAATGAAAAATAAATACCATAATACCCCTTACCACAAAAGTATACTTTTCCTCCTAACATATGGATACAAAAATAACTTTATTCTGTAACCACATTTCTAATATCACATGAAAGATACACATATTAAATAAGTTAGATACACATGGAGGGAAATAGAATAGTAAGCTATACTACTAAGGACCTAAACACTTGGGATCATATTCAAAGGAATAGGTAAGGAACACACAACTCAGATATGCAACAAACAAGAACAGATACTTCTGCCTTGGCAGACTAGCTATTGGTTGATTAACTTAGGTCTTACCATAAATACATGTATAGATTAGTAATGCTACTTGAGACCTTCTAATAGCATTAGTAAAGGTTCAGACAAACAATTACAACTAGCAACTTTTACAGAGGTTGTTAGAGATATCATAAACATGATCAAAACTCTTAATATGACTACAGATTTACATATTTGAACATGGAATTCCTAAGGTGCTAAACAGGATCACATTCATAATAGTATTAATCTTAAGCAAACTATTATGTTCAGGCAGTGTCAAATAAGAACTTCTCATGAGGTTTAAGGATCAGATTCAGTTCAGATTGGCAATAAAGAGAGGGATGAGTACAATTTAAGACAAAAGCATGTGATTAGGAAGCCAAACATAGGAACATACAACATTTAAAACTAACTATGAACAGATATTTTAATGATCTTACAAAGGCAGGGTAAGCTTTACCTATTATAGAATCAAATCAGCAATGCCATGAAATGAGGGAGTTATAGAGAAGGGAAAGATTATACTAAATAGGTTTAACTCTAGTGTATAGGCTAAATTAGCATCTGAACATGATGCAGTCATGTTCAGTTGAAAACAGTTATCACTCAATTATAATAAGAATGACTATTCCATGTTTTTATGAAAGACAACTTGAGAATAGCTAAATGTAAGCTTCACAACGTCAGCAGTGTCACAAATGAATTGTAAGATAGAAAAGGTATTGTACCAAACAGGTTTATCTTAACCATATAACTAAAGGCTTTATCTGGACATGAGAACATTTATGTAAAACTTAAAGATAGCCATAACTATGTTTGTTTTATGAAAGACAACTTGATAGAAACAGAATATTGGCAAAAGGATCACTGAGGTTCATAAGAGTTCATCCTAACAACACTACTTCATATAGGTACAACCAACAATTAGATATGAATACAAGATTGTAACAATGACAACTCAGAAGCTATTCTCAGAATTAACAAACATTGACATAGAGAAGGAGAGCATTTAAACACATTGATTTTTTCATGCTTTAGTTAAATAGTGAGGATGTAAACTATGAACTTTCAAGTTTTGTTCCTAATTAGGATTATCAAACAATGATCTCGACTATATAGAAATAAAATGCAGGAAAATAGTATATGGAGATAAAGATCACAATAAGACTATTGACAGAAAATCTAAAGTTTTAGACAAGCATGGAAGTCATTAAACCACATTAAGGAAGTTTAATCATATTGGTTGTCTGAAAGTCATCAAGGCTACATACAATTCAATCAACACCATTTAAAGATACTTAGGAGCATAACAAATGTTCACAGATGAACAACATCTTATCATAAACTAAAAATAACATTTTAGTGCTAGTTAGAGACATTATAAACTAATACAATTAGAAGACAACAACATGTTCATAACATTCAAGTAAGACAATTAAAAGAGAGGAGGGTGAAGCTATACTTACCTTCTCTAGGGTAGTAGACCAAACAAGGATTTCTCTTAAATGCTTAAGACCCAAAACTTCAAGCTTGAACCAATGAAAGCACTCAGAAATGAAAAACAATCAATAAGAAACCATAGGTTTTGGAAATCTCAGAATTACTCTTAGATGGTTGTTGGTCATTTTTCTCTGTTAGGTTGTTTGTTGTTAGGTTATGGTGTATGAGAACATTAAAGGCCATATTTATAGTGCCATTAACGCTTTAGTGTTTTAACAGATTCAAAATAATAGTGGAAAGTGACCAAAGATAGATGATGATAGCAAGATTGAGTGAAATCAGAAAGAAACAGAGGAAAAATCGTTTAGGGATTTACCTGAGAAGAGAGAAGCTAATCGATGAGGTGCGAGGGACCGCTGGTCATAACCCTAATGCCCAGAGGTCATTGCATTTGACCTCTTGGTGTTGAATATCAATATTGAGGCCAGTTAATGTCCCAGACTCGCCTTTGATTTGTAAAGACATAGGAGGAAGTCTGGCGAGTTGAAATTTCACCATTTGGTATGACTTCTTCAAATAGGACTATTGAAATTGAATGGCGAAAAGGGAAAGAAATGATGAGCTTCATAGTGCAGAGGAAGAATGAATGGCCATGCCATGGATTTGAAAAGCCACAGTCGATTTGAAGTTTTATCTCCAGGTTAGGATTTTCGAATTTGGGGTTTTAAGTTTCAAAGGCAAAATGAGTAAGGATTCAACGAGAATTCGGGTTAATGAAGGCAGAAGGAACATCTTCTAGGTGATTTGAGACCTTACACGAATTTGTAAAAGGTTTTCTTGTCTTATTATAGTGATGGGAGTTAAGAGAATAGAGAGGAAAGGGAAAGGAGGCGGCCGACACTTTGAGTGAATTATTAGGGTTTGGGGGGAATAGCGGTTGGTCTCGTGGGTTAAAGTTGGGAGATAGAACTTGGGCCATTGGATCATTAGATCAACGACTCTGATAAATCAGGGATTAAAGATTTTTGGGGAAAACTTTCGGTGTCCGTTAGATTATGAGATTTTGGACGACGGGGATGAGATCTCTAGGGGTGTTTAAAAATCAACAAAAAATTAGAGATTAAATGTTAGTCGTTGATCAGATGGACCAATGGATCGGATGCATGTTTGTTTGTTTGTTTTGTGAGTGGTGAGGGAGGGTGACGTGGCACATGGTGATTGGTGTAAAGGTGATGTCAAGGATTGCCAAAGTGGCATGAGATGGGGTGTTTGGACTTGTCATAACCCAAAACTCGACCTGTCATGATTGCGCCTATCATAGTACTAGGCAAGCCGACATCTCACACATACTAACACTTTTAAAACTCAAATATGTGGAAGTAATATTAAATAATTAAGAATTTCACAAATACTAGATATGAACCTTAAAAGCAATACAAGAATCCTCCCAAAAGATCTGGGTGTCACGCAGTACATGAGCATCTATCTATATATAACAACATAGTCTGGTACACTGTTTAGAAAGTAAGACAAAAATACATAAAACTAAAAGATAGAGAAAGGAGGATGCAGGTCTCCGTGTGTGCATGCACACTAATCCTCAAATATCTTCTCAGCAGTATTATGGCATGTACGGGAAAGATAATAAGTAAATCAGATAAATGATTAAGAAACTACAAGTTTCACACACTGCACGAACTACTCACGTTCTAATAATAGAATTTGCACGGACAACTCACGTGTCAATAATATCAATATATGGATCCGCATGGACAACTCACGTGTCAATAATATCAATATATGGATCCGCACAGACAACTCACGTGTTGCACAGAAAACTCACATGCCAATAATATCAATATATGAATCCGCATGGAGAACTCAAGTGCTAATAACATAATCCGCCCGGCATAGACGCAAGCCCCAGTCCAAAATATCATATAGAAAAAATGAAGAAAGTGTACAACTATATCATGAATGAAATAAGATTCTCCTATCTCTGGACTGGTATAAATAACATGCTAAAGTGTAGGCATGTGAAAATTGTGCTATCGTAGCTCCATCCGGAAATTTCATTAATGAAAGGCATTTAGCAAGTTAGTTCAAGGATTAGACCTCTAAGTAGACTCGTCATGGCTCAATTTTATCACAAAAACTGGTACTACATGTTAGATATCGAAGCTACAAGCTTAACAGTCATTTCTGGGCTTATAGGAGCCTGAGCACAACCCAAACATGAATTCACAATCCTGGTGCCCGCACACGGGATCATCCCCACACAAGTGCGCACCCAAAANTGGACTTGTCATAACCAAAAACTCGACCTGTCATGATTGCGCCTATCATAGTACTAGGCAAGCCGACATCTCACACATACTAACACTTTTAAAACTCAAATATGTGGAAGTAATATTAAATAATTAAGAATTTCACAAATACTAGATATGAACCTTAAAAGCAATACAAGAATCCTCCCAAAAGATCTGGGTGTCACGCAGTACATGAGCATCTATCTATATATAACAACATAGTCTGGTACACTGTTTAGAAAGTAAGACAAAAATACATAAAACTAAAAGATAGAGAAAGGAGGATGCAGGTCTCCGTGTGTGCATGCACACTAATCCTCAAATATCTTCTCAGCAGTATTATGGCATGTACGGGAAAGATAATAAGTAAATCAGATAAATGATTAAGAAACTACAAGTTTCACACACTGCACGAACTACTCACGTTCTAATAATAGAATTTGCACGGACAACTCACGTGTCAATAATATCAATATATGGATCCGCATGGACAACTCACGTGTCAATAATATCAATATATGGATCCGCACAGACAACTCACGTGTTGCACAGAAAACTCACATGCCAATAATATCAATATATGAATCCGCATGGAGAACTCAAGTGCTAATAACATAATCCGCCCGGCATAGACGCAAGCCCCAGTCCAAAATATCATATAGAAAAAATGAAGAAAGTGTACAACTATATCATGAATGAAATAAGATTCTCCTATCTCTGGACTGGTATAAATAACATGCTAAAGTGTAGGCATGTGAAAATTGTGCTATCGTAGCTCCATCCGGAAATTTCATTAATGAAAGGCATTTAGCAAGTTAGTTCAAGGATTAGACCTCTAAGTAGACTCGTCATGGCTCAATTTTATCACAAAAACTGGTACTACATGTTAGATATCGAAGCTACAAGCTTAACAGTCATTTCTGGGCTTATAGGAGCCTGAGCACAACCCAAACATGAATTCACAATCCTGGTGCCCGCACACGGGATCATCCCCACACAAGTGCGCACCCAAAAGCACGTGGCTATCACAACAATTCAGGCAACTAATGCCCCAACCAAGCTTAAATACGATACTTACATCAAGCAACTCGAAACACATCGCTAGCAAGCCCTTTCCTCATGAATCGGCCTCCGAGCGCCTAAAATCTAGCCATAAACAGTGCGGTACAATCAACACGAGCTAAAGGAATCAATTCTATAAGCAAATAACAAGTTCTTAATGAAAAGTCAAAAAGTTACTCTAAAGCTGGCCCATGGGCCCGCCTCTCGAAATCCGATAAAGGTCACAAAATTCGGAAGCCTATTCAACTACGAATCCAACAAAACCAAATTTACCAAAATCTAACACCAAATGGACCCCCAAATTCCTAATTTAAACTCTCCAAATCCCTAGCCTCAACTTTCACAATTACACCTCAAAACCATACAATCTAGGTGAGAAATTCAATAAGGAAACATAATTATTGAATAAATTTAACCACAAGTGACTTACGTCAAGCAACCCCTCGAAAATCCTCTCAAACATCGCCTAATCCCGCGCTTGAAATGTTTAAAATGAAGAGCATCTCGAAAACCCTCGAATTTAAACAATGCACAGGCATTTTCGCACCTGTGTAGCCTAGGCTTGCTTCTGCGCTCCCGCTTTTGCGGAGAAAACCTCACTCCTACGAAACTCACTTAACAGCTGACCAAGCGCACCTGCAGGACCGCATCTACAGACCATTCCTCACTTCTGCAACTCCCATGCTTCCTGGCCATATCCGCTTCTGCGGTCGACCTCGTGCAGATGCGCATCCGCATCTGCGAAAACCTTTTCGCGCATGCGACCCCTAGTGACTTTCCTCATCTTCGCAGCTACGCAAGCATAGCCACTTTTGCGGCTTCTCACCTGCGGCCAATCCTACCACAGGTGCGATGACACCAGATCTGCAACACCTCAGCATAACACTTAAGCCAAATTCGATTTGTTAACCATCCGAACTCCACCCGAGGCCCCCGGGACCTCAACCAAACATACCAACAAGTCCTCAAATACGGTACAAACTTATTTGAGCCCTCAAATCACATCAAAACACGAATCGCACCCCAATTCAAGCCTATTTAAACTAAGGAAATTCCAACTTCTACAAACGACGCCGAAGCCTATCAAATCACGTACGATTGACCTCAAATTTTTCACACAAGTGAAAAAAGGACACCACAGACCTACTCCAACTCTCAAAACCCCAATCCGAGCCTTTAACCACAAAGTACACTCTCGATCAAACTTTTAAATATTCAACTTTCGCCATTTTAAGCCTTGTTCAACTATAGACCTCTACATCACAATCCGGACACGCTCCTAAGTGTAAAGTCACCCAACAGAGCTAACAGAACCACCAAAACTCCATTCGGAATCGTTTACACATTAGTCAACATCCAGTCAACCTTTTTAACTTAAGCTTCCAACCTTGAGACTAAGTGTCTCAACTCAATCTGAAACCTTTCCAGGCCTGAACCGACTACCCCGACAAGTCACATAGCAGTTATAAAATAACAAATGAGCAGTAAATTTGGGAATGAGGCTACAACTCTCAAAATGACCGGTTGGGTCTTTGCATCCTCCCTATCTTAAACAAATGTTCATCCCCGAACGAGTGTAGAAACATACCTGGAGTATAAAATAGGCATGGATATCTGCTCTACATCTCCCGCTCAGTCTCCCAAGTAGCCTCCTCAACTGGCTGACCTCTCCACTGCACCTTCACTAAAGTTATGTCCTTTGACCTCAACTTTTGAACCTGCTGATCCAGAATGGCTACCGGTTCCACATCATAAGTCATATCACCATCCAACTGAACCGTGCTGAAATTCAAAACATGAGACGGGTCACCGACATACTTCCGGAGCATCGAAACATGAAATACTGGATACACATTCGACAAACTTGGTAGAAAGGCAAGCTTGTAGGCCACCTCTTCGATCCTTTGAAGTACCTCAAATGGCCCAATATACCGAGGCCTCAAATTGCCCCTCTTCCCGAACCTCATTACACCCTTCATGGGTTAGACCTTGAGCAGTACCTTCTCCCCAACCATAAAAGCAACATCACGAACCTTCCTATCGGCGTAAGTCTTCTGTCTATATTTAAAGCATCCTGAACCAAGGCAGTACCCAATAACCTAGCCTCGCCGGACTCAAAACAACCCACCGGAGACTAACACTATCTCCCATACAAAGCCTCATACAGAGCCATATGAGTGCTCGACTGGTAATTGTTGATTTAGGCAAACTCCACGAGCGGCAGAAACTGATCCAAAAAACCCCCGAAATTAATGACACAAGCGTGTAGCATATCCTTCAATATCTAGATAGTGTGCTCTGACTGCCTGTCCATCTGAGGGTGAAATGTTGCACTCAACTAAACCTGGGTGCCTAACTCTCGCTGTACTGCCCCCCAAAACTGCGATGTAAGATGTGTGCCTCGATCTGAAATGATGGACATTGGCACACCATGAAGGGGAACAATCTCGCAAATGTAAATCTAAGCCAACCGCTCCGAAGAATAAGTAGTCCTAACTGGAATAAAGTGCGCAGACTTGGTCAGCCGATCCACAATCACCCAAGTAGCATCGAACTTCCTCGAAGTCCGTGGGAGCCCAACTATAAAATCCATGATGATACGCTTCCATTTCAACTCCGGAATCTCAATCCTTTGAAACAATCTACCCAGTCTCTGATGCTCATACTTTACCTGCTGACAGTTAAGGCACCGAGCTACAAACCCCACTTTATCCTTTTTCATTCTCCTCTACCAATAATGTTGTCTCAAGTCCCGATACATCTTCGCGGCACCCAGATGAATGGAATACCGCGAACTGGTATCACCATGCTGAACCATGTCCTTAAGGACAAGCAAATGGGGATCTTCATACTGGTTCTCTTTGATGCGATCAAATAAGGAATACCAAGAAACCATACAAGCTAGAACCCGACTGGGCTCCGAAACTTCTAATCGCACGAACTGGTTGGCCAAGACCTGAACATCAACTGAAAAAGGTGTCTCAACAACAGGACTGAATGCAAGGCCACCGATACTCACCGCTTTTCTACTCAAGGCATCGGCCACCACATTGGACTTCCCGGGATGATACAAAATGGTAATATCATAGTCCTTTAGTAGCTCCAACCATCTCCGTTGCTTCAAATTTCGATCCTTTTGTTTGAACAAGTGTTGGAGGATCCGATGATCTGTAAATACTTCACAAGACACACCAAAGAGATAATACCTCCAAATATTCAATGCATGAATGATGGCAACCAACTCCAAGTCATGAACACGATAGTTCTTCTCATGGGGTTTCAATTGACGCGAAGCATAAGCAGTCACTCTACCCTCCTTCATCAACACACACCCAATACCAACTCGAGAAGTATCGCAATACACTGTATAAGAACCAGAGGTTGAAGGAAAAAGTAGAATTTGAGTTATGGTCAAGGCAATCGTAAGCTTCTGAAAGCTCTATTCACACACATTTGACCACTTAAAAGTAGCACCTTTTTGGGTCAATTTGGTCAAAGGCGATGCAATAGATGAGAAACCCTCCACGAAGCGACGATAATAACCAGCCAAGCCGAGAAAGCTCCGAATCTCCGTAGCTGAGGATGGTCTAGGCCAACTCTAAACCACCTCAATGTTCTTCGGATCCACCTGAATCCCATCACTGGACACCACGTGCTCCAAGAACGCCACTGAACTATGCCAAAACGGACACTTAGATAACATGGCATAAAGCTTCTCCCCCTCAACCACTCCAACACAACCCTCAAATGTTGGGCATGCTCCTCTTGGCTACGAGAGTACACCAGGATATCATCAATGAATCCTATGACAGACGAGTCGAGATAAGGGTGAAATAAACAGTTCATCAGATGCATGAATGTTGTTGGAGCATTGGTCAACCCAAAAGACATCACAAGGAAATCATAATGACCATAATGAGTAATGAATGTTGTCTTTAGAATATCCGAGTCCCGAATCTTCAACTGGTGGTACCGAGACATCAAAACAGTGTTAGAGAATACCATTGCTCCCTGAAGCTGGTCAAATAGATCATCAATGCACGATAAAGGATACTTGTGCTTGATTGTAACTTTGTTCAATTGCCTATAGTCGATGCACATCCGTATAGTACCATCCTCCTTCTTCATAAACAGAACCGGTTCACCCCAATGCGACACATTAGGCCTAATAAACCACTTATCAAGAAGTTCCTGAAGATGTTCTTTCAATTCCTTCAACTCAGCTGGTGCCATACGATACAGAGGAATAGAAATGGGATGAGTGCCCGACAACAAGTCAATACCAAAGTCAATATCCCTGTCGGCAGCATGCCCGACAGGTCTGCAGGAAACACATCCAAAAAATCTTGTACCACCGGAGCAGAGTCAATAGTAGGAGTATCAGCACCAACATCCCCCACAAAGGCCAAATATGACAAACATCCCTTCCCAACCATGTGTTGGGCCTTTAGATAAGAAATCACTCTACTGGGAACAAAATCTGGAGAACCTCTCCATTCGACCCTTGGCAAACCCTGCATCGCCAACGTCACGGTCTTAGCATGACAATCCAGCATAGCATGACATGGAGACAACCAATCTGTACCCAAGATCACGTCGAAATCAACCATACTAAGCAATAAGAGATCCACTATAGTCTCCAATCGCCCAATAGTCACTACACATGATCGACATACACGGTCCACAATAATAGTATCGCCCACCGACGTAGATAAATGAACAGGTGAAACTAAGGACTCACGGGGCATATTCAAATAACAAGTAAAATAGGAGGACACATAGGAATAAGTAGAACCAGAGTCACATAATGTGGAAACATCTCTGTGGCACACTGAGACAATACATGTGATCACTGCATCTGAAGCAACGACATCTGTCCTAGCTGGAATAGCATAGAATCGGGCCTGACCGCCACCTGATCAGCCTCCCCTTCCTGGGCGACCCCTAGTTGCCTGGGCCCCTCCTCGAGCTGGCTTGGTGGATGGTGTAACTGCTGATACTGGTACAATCAGCCGAGAACTCTGCTGTGGAGCCCCGCTCTACAATCTAAGGCAATCTCTCTTGATATGACCCATGTCCCAGCACTCGAAATAACCCCTCCTTTGATGGAACCGTTGCTCCTGATAACCCGAGGAACTGCTTGTAGAAACCTGAGTGGACGAGGCATGGTGAGAACTTTGTGTTAGTAGTAAGTTGAATAAAGACTAGCCGGAGCGGGCACTGTAAGAATCGTGGCTAACTGATGTACTACAATGAGCTGGATGAGTCATCGTAGCGGGCCTATAAGGACAAACCCTGCTATGGTAAGAGTGTCCCCCAGAATGAACACCACTGGGACCACCAGAACCTCGACGCCTCTTGGACACCCTCTCCTCGTGCTCCTAACTACGGACCATCTCTATCTGCCGAGCAATATCAACAACCTCGTAAAAAGTAGCACCGGATACCCTCTCCCGAGTCATAAGCAACTACAACTGATATGTGAGGCAATCAATGAACCTATTAATCCTCTCCCTATCCGTGGGAACCAACTAAACTGCGTGATGGGCCAACTCGGAAAACCTCATCTCGTACTAGGTCACAGATATGCCATCCTAGCGTAGCTTCTCAAACTGTCTATACATCTCCTCTGTCGATACTGTGGCACGAACTTCTCCATGAAGAGAATGGAGAACTCACGCCATGTAAGTGGTGCTGCACCGACTGGCCTGCACCTCTAATAAGCCTCCTACCATCTAAAGGTAGCCCCAGTAAATTGAACAAAGTAGTGAATGAGACCCCACTAGTCTCCAGAACTGTCGTGCGAAGAATTCGTGAGCACCTATCTACAGACTCAGCCCCACTGAATGATAGTGGCTAAAGTCTGCCAAATATCTCTAGTCTCCTCTGCTCATCATCAGTCATAACGGGACCCACCTGGGCCTGAGCAACTGCAACTGGCTGGGCTAGCGGTACCCCCGGTGTCTGAAGTCCCTGTATCATCGGCTTTGGTGTACGGGCAGCGGGAGACTGAGTACATCCCCAGGCCTGATAAGTGGCTGCTGCGGCTGGAGCATAAACCGCTTGAGCAAGGTTGGTGCACACAGTCAAAATTTGAGCCAAAGCCTCATGAAGGCATGGAATCACAATGGGCACAGCTGGTGCCTGAGCTGGCCCCACTGGCCCAACCATTGCTGGTACATGAGTTGGCCCCACTGGTTAAACCGTAGCTAGTACCTGAGGTGCCCCCAATGGCTCAACCGTAGCTAGTTCCGGCTTCTGAGCTAGAGCAACTAGTGGATCTGCAGGTGCCGCTTTAGCTGTTGTATGAGCTGCACCCCTGCACCTACCGCAACCCCTACCGCGACCTCAGCCTCTCATGGCCCTAGCTAGTGGTACTGGTGGTTGTCCATCTTGAACGGTAGTACGTGTCCTCACCATATGTGAGAGAATAGAACAACTGAAATTTAGTGACCGAAATCAACAGATCCGCACGACAAGAATACAAGAATGTGAAGTTTCCTAAGGGTTCGGCAGCCTCTTGAAGATAAGTATAAATGTCTCTGTACCGATCCGCAAGATTCTACTAAACCTGCTCATTACCAACTTATCACGACCCAAAACTCGACATGTCGTGATGGAGCCTATCATAGTACTAGGCAAGCTAACATCTCACATACACTAATATTTTTAAAACTCGAATATGCGGAAGTAAGTTTAAATAATTAAGAATTTCACAAATATGAACCTCAAAATCAATACAAGAATCCTCCCAAAATATCTGGGTGTCACGGAGTACATGAGCATCTATATATAAAACAACATCGCCTGGTACACTGTCTGGAAAGTAAGACAAAAATACATAAAATTGAAAGATAGAGAAAGGAGGATCAAGGTCTGCGGATGCCAAGCAGCTACCTCTATGATCTCCGAACAGGTAGACTCCACGATCAATAATCGTCGTGCCCAGAAATGCCTGAATCTGCGCATGAGGTGCAGGGTGTAGTGTGAGTACAACCAACTCAATAAGTATCGCAAATAAACAGGGTAATGTAAGAGGAGCTTAATTTGTTAAAGTCACTAGTTAAATCAGTACAATTATAATTTTTTTTATTAACATACTATGAGATTTAAAGCTAGCCCATAAGGCTTCATGATACGAATATCCTTGTGTGATTGTGCATTAATCCTCAAATACCCTGCTTAACAGTATTATGTCATGTAGGGGAAAGAAAACAAGAAAATTAGATAAATGATCAAGAAACTACAAGTTTCACACACATCACGGACAACTCACGTGCTAATAATAGAATCTGCACGGACAACTCACGTGCGACACGAAAAACTCACGTGTCAATAATATCAATATATGGATCCACATGGACAACTCACGTGTTGCACGGACAACTCATGTGCCAATAATATCAATATATGGATCCGCACGGACAACTCACGTACTGCACGGACAACTCATGTGCCAATAATATCAATATATGGATCCGCACGGACAACTCACATGCCAATAACATAATCCACCTAGCATAGATGCAGGCCCCATTCCAAAATATCATATAGAAGTAATGAATCAAGTGTACAAGTATATCATGAATGAAATAAGATTCTCCTTTCTCTAGACTAGTATAAATAACATGTTAGGCATTTATCGTAGCTCCATCCGGAAATTTCATTAATGAAAGGCATTTATCAGGTTCGTTCAGGGATTAGACTTTTAAGTAGACTCATCATGGGTCAATTGGATCACATACATTGTTACCACATGTTCGATATCGAATCTAGAAGCTTAACAGTCATTTCTAGGCTTATTGGATCTCGAGCAAAACCCAAACATGAATACACAATCTCGGTGCCCGCACACGGGATCATCCCCAATCATGTGCGCACCCAAAAACACGTCTCGAATCACTCTACTAGAAAGCCTTGCCTCACGAATCGGACTCCGAGCGCCACGAATCTAGCCATAAATAGTTCAATACAATCAACACGAGCAAAAGGAGTCCATCCATTAGAAAATATCAAGTTCTTAATCAAAAGTCAAAAAGTCACTCTAAATCCGACCCCCTAGCCAATGTCTCGAAATCCGATAAAAGTCACAAAATTCGGAAGCCCATTTAACCACGAGTCCAACCATAGCAAATTTATCAAAATCTAACACCAAATAGACCCCCCAAATTCTCAATTTAAACTCTCCAAATCCCTAGCCTCAACTTCTACAATTACACCTCAAAACCACACAATCTAGGTGGGAAAATCAATAGGGAAACATAATTATTGAATAAATTTAACCACAAGTGACTTACCTCAAGAAACCCCTAGAAATCCTCTCAAATATCTCCTAATCCCGAGCTTGAAATGTTTAAAATGAAGAAAATCTCAGAAACCCTCGAATTTAAACAATGCCTAGGCATTTCCGCACCTACGGAGCCTGGGATCGCACCTTCTCTCCCGCTTTTGCGGAGAAAAACTCGCTGATGCAAAACTCACTTAACAGCCGACCAAGCACCCCTGCGGTCCCAGCTTCGCACCTGCGAGACCGCATCTGCAAACCATTCCTCGCTTCTGTGATTAGCATGCTGCCCGTCCAAATAAGCTTCTGCGGTCGACCTCGCGTAGATGCGCATCCGCATCTGCGGAAACTTTTCTACGCCTGCAACCCCCAGTGACTTTCCTCCTCATCGCACATACGCAAGCTTATCCACTTATGCAGCTCCGCACCTGCGGCCAATCCCATCGCATGTGCGATGACACCAGATATGCAGAACCTCAGCATAACACTTGAGCTACATTTGATCTGTTAACCATCTGAACTCCACACGAGGCCCCTGGGACCTCAACCATACATACCAACAAGTCCTAAAATATTATACGAACTTAGTCAAGCCCTCAAATCACATTAAACAACATCAAAACATGAATCTCACCCAAATTCAAGCCAAATGAAACTAAGGAAATTCCATCTTCTACAAACGACGCTGAAACCTATCAAATCACATCCGATTGACCTCATATTATGCACACAAGTCATAAATGGCACCGCGGACCTACTCCAGCTCCCGAAACCCCAATACACCTGGTAACAACAAAGTCCACTCTCGGTCAAACTTCTAATTTTCCAACTTTTGCCATTTCAATCCTAGTTTAACTATAGACCTCCAAATCACAAATCCGGACACGCTCTTAATTCCAAAATCACCCAACGGAGATAATAGAACCATCAAAACTTCATCCCGGAGTCATTTACCCATAAGTCAACATTCAATAAACCTTTTCAACTTAAACATCCAACGTTGACACTAAGTATCTCAACTCATTCTAAAACCTTTTCGGACCCGAACCGACTACCCCGGCAAGTCATATAGCAATTATAAAATACAAAATGATCATCAAATGCGGGAAACAGGGCTACAACTTTCAAAACGATCGGCCGGGTCGTTACAGGACTGGGTCAGATCCGTTTGGGCTTGGCATTTGGGCTGAAAATAATTTAAGAGCTGGTCACTTTGCCTTTTATTGAGAATTTCAATTGTAGCCTTTTGTCTTTTAATACCTTTTTGAAATTAATTTCAATAAGCTTAACAATATTTTTCAATAAAAATGTAGTAAAATTATAAATACTAATTATTTTAACTAATTATTTTTAACAATACTTCTTTTCTAAATTGTAACACTAATTTTGTATTTTTAGCATAGTATTCTAATTAAATAGAAATTAAAGGATATTCATTAAATTAATTATAGAAATTATGTAATGTATATATAAAAGTTATTTTAATAATCTTACAATAGTAAATATATATCTAATTACATAATATTGATACTACGCGATTAATTTTAAAACTAATACTTACTTAATTTGTTCAAATAGGTTTTTTTTACTAGAAAATACTTTCAAAACATTTATTATAAATTATTAAGTATAAATAAATTAATTTTAAAACAGGGTCAAAATTGGTTGTCAACAACCCTCTCCCAGTTTTGAGCATGTTTCGTACTCTAGCTCAGGCAGGGTTGATTCCACTTGCTCCTGCCACATCTCAGGCCAGGGGAGGAGCGCAGACTTCCACCGCCCGTACCCTAGAGTAGCGGGTCCAGGTTGACCAGGGCCCCGAGGTCATACCTGTGAAGCCAGTTGTCCCAGTACAACCCGAGGTTAGGGCAGCAACATCTGAGGGGGAGAAAATCAGGATCGAGAGGTACCAAAAGTACCGCCCCCTACTTTCAACGGCTTAGCTTCAGTGGATGCACATGATTTTCTTGAGGAGTGCCATTGTATCCTCCGTACTACGGGTATTGTGCAGAAGAGTGGGGTTGCTTTCATTATGTTATAGCTTAATTGAGCGGCTTATCAGTGGTGGCGAGCATATGAGTTGGGTAGCCCGGTAGAGGAACCTTCACTGACCTGTGCTCGGTTCTCGGGAAAGATGGCGCACAGAGTTTGAGCAGTTGCGCCATGTTGCTATGACCATATCAGAGTATGCTGTCAGGTTCAGTGAGTTGTCTAAACATGCACCAGCGTTAGTCTCCATAGTTAGAGAGCGAGTCTGTCGATTAATCGAGGGGCTCAATCACGGTATTAGGTTTAGCATGGCTCGAGAGTTAGAAACTAATACCCCATACCAGCAAGTGGTGGAGATCGCTCGGAGATTGGAGGGTATGTGGGGTTAAGAGAGGGGGGAGAGGGAGACTAAGAGGCCTTGAGATTCTGGCGCGTATATTGGTGCTCGTGCCTAGGTTGCAGCCCGCTATGGTAGAGGCTAAGTGAGTCATCCTATTCATTCAGCACTCCCAGCTTCTAGCACTATTCAGCTACTCCCAGGTCTCAGGTTGCCCAATATGCACTGCCACTGTCTAGTGCACCTCCTGCACGTGGTGCTTTCAGCGACCAGTCCAGTCGACCAGGCCCGAGCTAGTTCCAGTAGCCGCATCCTCCGAGATCTTGTTTTGAGTGTGGTGATACTCGTCACATGGTGAGGGTCTACCCCAAACTCAGTATGGGTGCACCTCCAAAGACCACTCAGGCTATGTGTATTCCACAAGGTCCTCAGGTTTCTTAGTTCATAGTTACCGCACTTGTTGCCGCTCCACCTGTACAACCAGCTAGAGGTGGAGGTCGGACGGGTAGGGGTCGCCCTAGAAGGGGAGGCCAGCCCAGATGTCATGCTCTTTCGACTAGGATGGAGGCGGTTGTATCAGAATCAGTCATAACATGTATTGTTTCGGTTTGTCATAGAGGTGCATAAGTCTTATTTGATCCAGGCTCCACTTATTCGTATGTATCATCTTACTTTGCTCCGTATTTAGGTATATCTCGCGATTCCTTTAGTTCTCCTATTTATGTGTCCACGCCTGTGGGAGCTTCTATTGTTGTTGACCGTGTGTATCGCTCGTGTTTAGTTGTTCTTGGTGGTTTCAATACCAAAGTTGACCTATTATTTCTCAATATGGTAGATTTTGATGTTAATTTGGGCATGGACTGGTTGTCGCCCTATCATGCTATTCTCGGTTGTCACGCCAAGATCGTGACATTGGCTATGCCAGGTTTGCCGCAGTTAGAGTGGTGGGGTACTTTGGATTATGTGTCTATCAGGGTGGTGTCCTTCCTTAAAGTACAACGCATGGTTGGGAAGGGATGTGATGCATATATAGCCTATGTGAGGGATATCAGTGTTGATACTCCAACCGATGAGTTAGTTCCGAAAGTGGGACACTATCCAGATGTATTTCTGACAGATATTTCGGGCATGCCGCCCGATAGGGATATTAATTTTGGTATTGACTTGTTGCCGGGCACTCAGCCCATTTCTATTCCACCATATCGTATGGCCCTAGCAGAGTTGAAGGAGTTAAAGGAGCGATTGAAAGAGTTGCTTGATAAAGGCTTTATTCGGCCTAGTGTGTTACACCCTATATTTTCGTACGTAAAAATGCATCGTAAGCAAACTAATGTAGGACCAAAAATGAGATAATATTTAAAAGTATATAAAGTAAGTTAATCATTTACCTCTGAGGTTACAAATATTGAGGATCATGAACAACAAGTACAGAGAGGGTTGGACAATTCAGAAGCTAAAGCAATTGAAGAAAACAATGTTTCGTCGAGAGTCGACAAGTTGTGAATGTTATAACATGCACCTTTGGGGTGAGACTAGGGTGATCAACACGATAAGGACATTATGTTATGATTTATATTATTCGTATGACATCCGTGTGTTATGTTTTGAAGTCAAGCGAGTTGTGGAACAAAAGTCGATGAAAGTCATCACAAGTTAAATTCATAAGTTTTACTGAAACTTTGGGTCAACTGTAACTGCAATTTTATCCCAATATACTTAGACTTATGGGGTGTTCCACCCATCAAATTAAATGTCTATGAGTCTATTGTCCAACTCATTAAACCGTTTGTCAATACGACATTGGAGTAGAGAGATATGGTCATGTTTGCGATACTGCGCAAGCTGCTAGGTGGCAAGTAGGTGTGTCACCTACTTGCTCAAATGAAAGCCCAAAGATGAGTCATTTCGGGTCGTCCAAAGAGGCCTTTTAAAGGGCTATTTTCTTCATATATTAGACTTAAAATAGAGCATATTAATCATACATAAGCTCTGCAAAACAATCCTCCCAAAAATTTCCCACAAACCCTAATTGATTTTCTCTCCCTTTCAAGTTCTAATTGGAGATAAAAGCTAGAGTTTAAAGAACCAAGATAGGAGCTGAGTTATCCAACAAATAAGGTGAGTTTACTTCANGCAAACTAATGTAGGACCAAAAATGAGATAATATTTAAAAGTATATAAAGTAAGTTAATCATTTACCTCTGAGGTTACAAATATTGAGGATCATGAACAACAAGTACAGAGAGGGTTGGACAATTCAGAAGCTAAAGCAATTGAAGAAAAC
>AWOL01S0039765.1:5821-20397 GCA_000715115.1 Nicotiana otophora | reverse complement strand
GGATTTACGTCGACTAACTTACGGCATGATCTAAGGTACGCGAAGTTGGGTTGTAACACACACTCTTCACCTTGTGTACACGACTTTCACATAGTACAATTAGCACAAATAACCCAAATCCTAAGGGGTAGTTCCTCACATAAAGTTAGGTAAGATACTTACTTCAACTAGGCCAACTCAACCCTCGAAAATAGCTTTTCCCCTAAAATTCATCTCCACATGACTCAAATCTAGACAAAAATGACTTATTATCATCAAACAATGCAAGGAAAATAATTACAATAGATAAAACTTTGATCTTTACATAATACCCAAAAAGTCAACAAAATTCAATCTAGGGATCGCCCGGTCAAAACCCGGGTCCAAGGGTGGATTCACTACCTATAACTCCACGAGTCCATATATGTGTTTTGTTTTTAAATCCGAGTCCAAATTGACTCTCAAAATCCAAATCTTCATTTTTCAAATCTTTGACAAAAATTCCCAAATTTCCTCTTTTACTCTAATAGATTTGATGTTAAATCTAAGATATAATCATGAAATATAGTTAGAAATCAATTATAATCACTTATCCAAAGTTTGTAGATCAAAACCCCCTCTCCAGATCGTCTCCTACCGGGCCTAGGATTCTAAGATATGAAAAATGAGACCCAAATCCCGACGTTTCAAACTTTTATTCAGTTTCATGTGCCATAATTGTGACAATGGGTTCGCAATTGTGAATAATTCCTTGCAAAAGGGGCTGCTGATAACCTAAGGGATAAGTCGCAAATGCGACAATGGGATCGCAAATGCGAACCCTGTTCCCATTGTAAATGTGACACAATTATCGCAAATGTGATCCCACCCTGCCCAGGCACTACTTCGCAATTGCGAACAAGGTATCACAATTGGGATAGCAGAGCCTCCCCCGCAATGCTCGCAATTGCGAGGCAGGTGCTTGCAATTGCAACATTAGAGCACCAGCACACCATAAAATCATATTTCAGTCCAAACCATGCCGAAATTGTAAGGCCCCATAAAAGTTTTCCTAAAAACCCGGGCTCCGTGATGCCAAAGTAGGCGTAGAGGTTAATAATAGTATAAATTCTTCTAGGGCAGCAGAACCATTATGCGGACCGCAGACTGGTCGTAGAGTGGGCCAGGTTTCTAGGCATTTTGATGTCAATTTTGCGGCCATTATGCGACCGCATAACCGTTTCGCGAGCTGCATTCTTGTTGCATATCCCGCCTTTGGATTTTTCGGAGGGAGGTTCTGCGGTGCACAATGCAACCGCAGAACCATTTTGCGGTGCATTATGCGACCGCAGAACATATCTGTAGGCCACATAGTGACCGCAGACCAGATCAGTTCTTTTCTAGTTACCCCCTCCCCTCCCCCCCCCCCAATTTTCGCGGTCATTATGCGGTCGTATATACGACCGCAGAACCAATTCCAGGGCTTTATTTTTGGGATTTTTAAATCCGACCCTATTTCGTTAAAACACACCCCATGGACCATTTTGAGCATATTTTCTGATACATTTAGAGTGGGAGAGAGGGTCCTAGAGGGAGAAGTGATCTTCATCAAATTGTTCTTCAATTCTCACTTAAATCTTGAAGATTATCAAGAGAGGCACCTAGGTCTTCTTCCTAAGATGTAAGATTCTATCACCCAAACACTTAATTTCAAAATGTAACTAGAATGGGCCATTAGTAAGGTAATTCATGGGGATTGGAGTGCTTACCTTGCATGCATATATCCTTGTAGTATGTGGGAAAATCATGAACTAATAATGATAGAGAGTGGGTTGGGAAATGATGGAATCTTCCACAAAAGAGCCTTAAAACATTGATACAAACCTAGTGTTTGATAGTATGCTCAAATGAGCTAAAACCATGTTCATCTTCCTAATTTTGGTTCAATTTTGTTATATTGCTAAAATAGATTGAAGTTACTAATAGTACGGAACATCTTAGAGTTTTAAGAGGCTCAATTTAGGTATGTTGGCTAAACCCTCTTCTTCTTAGAATCGAATCTCACGGTGTTCATGTAATTGGAGTAAGTCCTTAATCATTATTGAATTGGATTTTCCTAATGTGGTTGTATTGTTCAATGTTTATGCTAAATGTTTCATCATGTCATCTTGCCATTTGAGAATATGTTCAAAATGTGTAATATGTGTTAGGAATGTCAAGACTTCATGTCAAGATTGAAATAAAGGTTCTTTTGCCAAATTGTATGAAAGACCCCTATGTGCCTGAGATTTCCCAAATTGCTCATATGTGAATTAATGTCTTGAATGGGAAGCCCTATTGATGACGATAATGATAATGATATTTGAAGGTGGAAAAGGGAACTGGAACTATGAAATACGGCAAAGTGCCAAGAATGACTTTGTAATCATAATCACTAGTGCTAATGAATTGAAAATATATGAAAAAAGTTCGATGTGAGATGATTAACTGAAGAAGGTAATGTCTCAAATGAGATGGCATAGCCGATCGGGCCGAGATCGGACTCAGTGTAAGAACACAGTAGTATTTTGAATGAAATTGTGGTAATGTCTCAAATAAGATGGCCTAGCCGATGCGGGCTGTGATCGGACGCCATACTGCACACACGGTGGTACTGTGCCGAAAATTACAATGAAATTATGGTAATGTCTCAAATGAGAGCCTAGCCAATCGGGCCGAGGTCGGAGTCCGTGTAAGAATACGGAGGTATTGGGAATTGTGGAATATCGGTACTAAAGGTTGAAACTGTGTTAAGCAAACCTTGATCCTCATTCGAGGACGAATGATCTTAAGTGGGGGAGGATGTAAGGACCCGTAAAAATTTAAACCCAAAACTTGGGGTTTCGTGGTGCCAAGTTAGATTCCTGCGTTACTATAGTAGAAAATTTGGATTGAACAGTACCCTACGGACTGAGAGGAAAATATGTCACAGAAGAACGCATTTCTGCAGCCCATTATGAGGCTGCATAATCACTCTGCGGACCGCATAATAGCCGTAGAGTGAAGCAGTAAGTTTGGCCAACTTGAGGTCATTTTTGCGGTCGATTATGCGATCGCATAATTGATATGTGGACCGCATATCAATCGCATAATCCCTCTTGAGTTTTTGCGGAGGGCGTTCTGCGGTGCATTATGCGACCGCAGAACGAGTATGCGGACCGCATACTGGTTGCATAGCTAGGCCGTAAGTTCAGGCCCCTGAGGGTCATTTATGCGGTCACTTTGCGGACCGCATAACCATTATGCGGTCGCATATGCGACCGTAGACCTGTGTCGGGGCACCATTTTTCTTAATTTAAAACCCGACCCCTATTCCATTAAAACACCCCATTTAGTCTATTTTGAGCTCATTTATGATATTTCTAGTGTGAGAGAGAGAGGGTTCTAGAGGGAGGAACTAATTTTCATCAATCAATCTTCATCCATCACTCAAAGCTTGGAAATACTCAAGTAGAGCACTCAATTTCTTCATCCAAAAAGGTAAGACTTCATCACCCCAGCTCTTAATTTCAAACATAGCTATAATGGGGTATGAATAAGATGGTCCATGTGTGTGAGGGTTGTTTATCTTGCATGCATGTGGTAAAGAGTGTGAGAAAAATAAGAAGTGAACTAGAACCATGAATGTTGTCCTAAATTTGGGTTCAATTTGTATATTGCTTAAATAGATTGAGGTTGCTAAGGGTTTCAGAAAATTGTAGAGTCTAAAGAAGCGCAATTGAGGTATGTATGGCTAACTCTTTTCTTCCTAGAATAGAACTGCCAGTGTCCGAATGATTGGTGTAAGTTCCGACTTGATCTTACTAGAATTGTTTGCCTTAGTGTGTTGGGTTGAAAGATTTATGTTCCCTCATTGTTTTAGATATTTACCATGTCATTATGCTATTTGAGGACGTATCTATGAATTTCCAAGTTCCTTCCCTTATGTGTGCAATGCCTTATATGATGGTACTTATCGACACGAATGATGACGTTATTTGATTGAATAAAAAGGGAAAGACTTGAATTGTAAAATGTGCCCAAGTGCCAAGAACTATTTAATAAATGAGGCTATTTGTGCCATGCAATGAAAGATGGGAAAGAGATGTGAATTGAGTGAACAATTAGAAGAGGTTATGTCTCAAGTGAGATGGCTTAGCCGATCGGACCGAGATCGGATGTCATGTCGTACACATGGTGGCATTTGTGTTGGAACTATTGATTTACATTGTGGATATGGATATGTCTCACTTGGAATGGCTTAGCCAGTGCTGAGACCGGACTCCGTGTAAAAACACGGTGGCATTATGAGTTGTGGCTTTGGCACTAAAGATTATTAAACTAAAAAGATGAAAAGATTGAATTAGGAATTGTGTAATCCTTATTTGGTGTTTTCTTGTATTTTCATGAAGTACTTATTGATTATTGTGACTGCCTTCTCTTTATTTCACTGTTCATTCTACTGAGATTGGTGTTTGCCTTACATACTAGTACTATTCGACAGTACTACCGTCCCTTTTGCCGGGGGCGCTACATCTTTTAATGGATGTAGGTGGTTCTATCGCAGATAGCGCTGATCGCAGATAGTGGTGTTCGCCCTCACACTCATCACAGTAGCCTTGGTGAGCCCCATTTCTTCCTGGGTTCATGTAGTCCTTCTTGTATAAGTTTTCATATTTTGAGGTATAGCCGGGGCCTTGTTGCCAGTATTGTCATGTTTCTCTATTGTACCCTTAGAGGCTCCGTAGACATTTATGTAGGTCATGTACGTATGTTGGGGTGTCGTTGGATCGAGTTGTATTTTGGGAACCTAACTACGGCATAATGTATATAATAAAAAATGAACTAGCAACGTTTATATATTTATATAACTGACCTCTCCCCAGTTTTACAAATGGTGACGCATTCCCTTTTTGGATCCTGAACGAGCCGGGTAGGAAAGGTTTACTAGGATTGCTCGATAGGGTTCACTCGGTTGGGTGCCGGTCGCGCTCTCCGAGGTTGGGGCGTGACACAACCCATGTCTCTTTTTATTTTTCTTCTTCTTCTTTTTTTTAGATAGGTCTTGTTTTGTGCCAACTGGTTTTGAAGTATGTTGCAGGAATGAGTATAATTTGCAGGAACTGTGCTCAGAAAAAAAATGCTAAATGTGAAAAAAGTGCGGATCGCACATTTATTATGCGGACCGCACAATCTTAATGGCCACAACAGAAAGGAGTCTACGGCTGCACAATTTATTGTGCGACCGCACAACTGGAGATCACAAAATTGCAAACTCTCTGAAGTTTGAATTGCAGAGAAATGGTCGATATGCGGCCATACAAAAATCTGCGACCACACTCAGAAATGTGCAGACCGCAGATCGTCAAAAAGGGTAATTGGTAGCAGGTAAGGACTGCGGACCGCACACAAAATTGTGCGGCTGCACTCAGCTTAGCATTTTTGCCCTAGTCGGTCAAACTATAAATAGCAGCCCCATCACACTAGTCAAACTTTACACACTGTGAACACTTAACACAAAAGCCAGCACAATGCACTTAAATTGATTTAAGCATCTCACACTCATTTCATCTTCCTTGATCCTTCCTTGCATCGCTACATCACAGGTAGGTTCAATTCATCTTCAAAAAATTTCAATTTTCTTAATTTTGTTCATAGTTACTGTAACTATGTTTAGGCCTAATGTCAAATTCATCATCATGCGTGCTTAACATTGTGTGGGTAAATTCCTAGTTGCTAATTGGGGGATGGGTAAACTGTGCATCATGTTTAATTTGCCAATACCATGTCTAAATTGTACAAAACCTAAGTTCAACGCCGTCTAATTTTGAAATGTGCGTCCGCACAAGAAATTGTGCGGTCAGCAGATCCGTAGGCAAGGGCAAACTCTATGCCTTAATTGTGCAGACCGCACTAAAAATTGTGCGGTCCGCAGAAACTAAATTGCGGTCGCACTCAAAATTGTGCTGTCCCCAGAAACTGAACAGCGATCGCAAAAAAGTATGTGTGGTCGCAGATCAAAACTTCAGAGAATTGATATTTTTGGGCCTTGAATTGTGTGGCCGCACTCAGAATTGTGTGGACTGCACTACAATTGTGCGGCTGCACTTCCAAAATTGTACGGTCCGCACTCAGAATTGTGCGTCCCGCACTTCCCCCTCATGTCCACTGTTTTATCTACAACAGTTTTATAGTTTGTGTTTGAACTTTAACTGACTCATGTTGCTATATATTACAGAAAATGGTTAGATCAAGAGGACATGGTGATACTTCCAAAGGGAGGAGTGAACCCTCCCGAGGCCGAGGCAGGGGTACCCTACCACTCTCCGTGCAAAAAGTGATTCGTGAGAAGGCAACAGTAGGCCGAGGTAGACAGTCGGAGCCCTCCGAATCAAGTTCATATGCCCCGTCTAGGGAAGCATCGGAGGGCAACTCAGTGCAAAGGTAGCCTGCTGTGCCATCACGGCCACAGCTGCCCCAGGACATATTCCGATTGAGAGATGAGCCTACCTTTTTTGAGAGTACTTCTGAGGGATCGAAAGGGAACAGTCAGGCTATAGAGCCCTCATCTACTCATGCCCTTGCCGCACCGGTCACAATTGATGATGATGATGATATTCCAGATGACGATCAGGGGGGGTGATACCAGAGTTGCAGGCCTGGAGAGGTCAAAGAAGAAGGAAGTTTGGGAAGATAGGTTTGTGAGCCTGACTGCATTCAATAAGTTCCGAGAGTGGTGGCTGCAGAGATCGCTCACTCTTGAGCGGCAGTTTGTGTTGAAAGATGTGGATAGATACAACCCAAATGTGTTAAGACAATTTCGGGAAAGAAAAGGGTGGAAATGGTTCACGAAAAGCAGATTGGATGCCAAGGAGCACTTACTCCAGGAGTTCTACGCCAATGTGGCGCACATCAGAAAGAGGACTAAGGTGACTAAGGTGCGGAACTTAAAGGTACGATTTGATCAGACCACCCTGAACACTTATTTGGGGCTCGAGGATATGGAGTTAGTGCAGTATTTAGAGAAGTTCACACTGGGTGATGCAGCTCTCCCTTGGCTAGCTGAGATATTAGCAGCTCCAGGACCACCACCACCATGAATCACAACAGGGGTTCCTATTCTGCGGAACACCCTCAAATTTGAAGCAAAAAGGTGGCAAACATTTGTATGCAGTCGCATAGACCTAAGCCGGAATGAAAACAATCTTCCAATCCCCCGGGCAGTCTTAGTTGCATCTATCATGGCAGGGTACCTAATTAATGTGGGTGCCATCATGTCAGCCAGCATGTCTCTGGTTGTCAGGCAGGGTAAAAGTTCTTATCCATATCCCAACACTATCACGGAGTATCTCACGGATATGGGGGTGGAGCTCAAGAGCTTTGATACGAAGGTAAGGGCTAAGCAGCCCTTCTCCTGGTACTCTCTGAAGGACCCACGGAACCCCAAAAACAAGGGTAAGTCGACTACTACCGTAGGCTAGCCTGATGAGCCATGAGTGGTAGTTGGAGATTCTGCTGCTATGCCTTCTAACACTTCCATGCCTTCCACAGCAACCGGGCCTTCCACCGAGATAGCTTTCATGCCACCACCTCCATCTTCAGGGCCATCAGCATCAATATCAGTGCCTTCCTCCTCTACTTATCCACTCTCTGCGCTGCGAGTCTCCCAGACACTGGCGAGTCTCAACAATTGGATGCAGACAACTACTGCAAAGTTATCTGACCTATCCAGTGCTGTTGCAGCTCAGACTTCTACCTCAGCACCCATTATCCTCCGTCAGTGGAGGAAACTTTGAAGAAAATATTGGAGAATCAAAAGACCATCATGGGCACCTTGGTGGCACATGGGAGAGCAATGGAGGAGCTTGGGAAGCAAGTGAAAAAGATGAGGAAATCTCAGGCTTCAAGAAAATCAGTTGACAAATTGAGACGAGAAGTGACCAAGATAACAGCCGTTGGGGATCTTCCATTTCACTTACTGATGGAGACAGATCCATCAGTACCAGCAGACCCAACAACATCAGTGGCACCAGTTGGCCCGTCTGAGGAGCCAGACCGCACTACCCACACTGCTGAGCTGGTGCTACAGATGTTCACCAACCCAGCTACTCCCCGAGCAGAGGATGATGAGATCCAATTGGAGGGGCCCGAGGGAGGTGATGCTGCTATGGATACCGAGACCACATAGGGAGTCCTCTCTACTCTTTCCCCTCCTTATTTTGATTTTTGTTAAGCATTGAGGACAATGCTTATTATTATTTAGGGGGGTGGTCTATTTTGATTTGATATGACATTTGACATTGGCCTGTAATAACTATAATACTCTCTTTTTATTTTTATTTTTATTATGTATATATTATTCTCTCTCTATTGATGTATATATTCTCTTGCCCTTTTTCGGTTTGTATATCCATTTTTTCTTTCAGTAATTTATTTCATATCTTCTTTATTTTGTTTTCTTAATAGTCTAGCTTCTTATTTACTTTAATAGCTTCTTTTTTATTTAGTAGCTTCTTTTTATGTTTTAGTGATCAATAAGCCTTTGGTTTTCTTAATGCCACGGTTCTTTCCAAAGGTGGTTTTTATGCGAACCAGGTGACTCTTTCCAACGATGGATGGCGTAACAACCTTCTTAAGGGATTGAGTCCGTTTTTGATGTTTAGGAAAGAACAGTAGTAATAATGAATAAGATGACCTAATTGAGTCGAACTAGAAGAGTCAAGCATTCTTCACTTGGTACCAATACACTTAACTACATGTTTATGATTAAAAACAAGTTCTTGGAAAGATATAGCTCTAGTTAGTGACCTTTTGACTCTTATATTGACTTAAGCAATCGTCGAGTGGTTTAGTTGAATCGTTAGTGATTTTCAATCTCGAATATGGTTGTTGTTGGCCATCGACTCTATCCTCTTGAACAATCCAGCTGTGTGAGAGGTGAGATATTTTGTTCAAGTCCAAGTACCCGTGCAAATGCTCTATAACTTGCCCCGAATATGTTTCTAGGCGAAATTTTAAGTTTTTCTTGGCTTGAGAAGTGATTGTAGTCTCTCCTTGACCCGTTTTGAAATTTTCCTGTGCCCACCAATGATGTTATCCCTAGTCAACCCTTTTGAGCCTAAAACCTTTCTCATTTGATAACCATGTTACACGCCTTTACCCGTTTTGTAGTGACCCTCTCTTGGCACCCTAGCTTTCCTTAACACTCATTAGAAGCAATTGGCTAAAACATAAGTTTGGGGGAGATACGAGGAGTTTGAAAGTGGTATCACGGTACAAAAAGAGAAAAGAAATGAAAAAAGGAAAGGCAATGAAAAAAGAAAGAAAGAACAAAATAAATATGCAAAACAAAAAGAAAAGAAAGTGAATAAATTGAGGAGTTGAAGGGGTTCAAAGAAAAGAAAAAATGCAAAGCATGGAGAAAACAAAGAAGGATAAAAAAGAATATCATGACCAAGAAATAGTGATGTCAAGTCTCTCTAGTTCCCCTAACGAAAAAGAAAATGCCTCAAAAAGTCGGTAAAGCGTGAGCCAAAAAGAGAAAATGGAGTGCTTAAGGAAAGAAGATTATGTTCTATTCCAACATTTCTTACCTTAGTTCAAAAGCCTTCATTACATCCCGAAAAAGCCCTACGTGATTTCAAGCCAAGTGAACTTACATTAGTAGTGATTTACATGAGGGGCAAGCGTATGGTACTTAGAGCCGTACTTGTGACATTCTTTTGAGAGAGATGAGCGATCTTTTCACAAATCCTTGAAGTGAGTGCTACATTCTTAAGTGAGTTAAGCTAACGGAGAGTAGAGGAGGAGGAGTTTGGGATCCACGGTGACCTACATGAAAGAGAAAACTTCCTTGATGAGTAAAGTCAACTTTTGATGCTCAAGTGTCACATTAGAACTATTTGTTCTTAAAACTTCAAAACATTGCCTTGTTGATAATTCATGAGTGTGTAGGTAATTGTTGGTCCCAATTGATGTGTGTTTGATTCACCGTAGATTAGCTGGAATAGCTCTTATTTTGTGAAGGTGGGAATTACCTAATTTGCTTGAGGACAAGCAAAAGCCAGTATCGAAATAAAGTCTAAACATGATATCTAGCATGATTGACAACTCATTCACTTTATCGCATGGTGAACATACGGATATTAACAAAATAGGACTACTATACAGCCATGAAAACAACAGAGTCCCAATTCACTTGGTGCACGCCCACACGCCCGTCACCTAGCAAGTGAGTCACCTCAATACAATCACATAACATGTATTTTGGGGTTTCATACCCTCAGCACTAAGTTTAGAAGAGTTACTTACTTTGAACAAGCCAATACTAATGTCGAGCGAACCAAACAATGCTCCAAAGATGCCATCCCGCACGTTCCGACCTCCAAACAGCCCGAAACTAACCAAAAACAAATCAAGTACATCAAACAATGCTAAAGGAACCAATCCCGATAAACAAAGATCAAATCTTGAATCAAAAAGCCCAAAACCGGCAAAAATCCCAACTCGAGCCCACACCTCGGAACCCGACAAAATTCACAAAATCTAACAACACATTCAGTTACGAGTCCAATCATACTAGTTTCACTTAAATCCGACTCCAATTCGATGTTCAAAACTCAAAAATTCACATTATGAAACTTTAGGCCAAAACCCTCAATTTCCTCTTTAACATTCATCAACCAAATGCTAAAATCGAAGATAGATTCATAAAATATAACAAAAACCGAGTGAGAACACTTACCCCAATCCATAAGGTGAAAATTGCTTCAAGAATCACCTCAATCCGAGCTCCATAGCTTCCAAAATGTAAAAAAATGATCGAAACCCTCGAAATAGAGTACTTTATAATCACTGAGCGAATCAATGAATCGCGATCGCGGAAATACCCTCGCGATCGCAAAGAAGAAAATGCACTGCCCCTGAAAATACACTACGTGATCGTGTAATAAGCTATGCGATCGCGAAGCACCAACTGCTCAGTCTCAAAAAGAACCTACGTGAACGCGGCCCCAGGCTCGTAAACGCGATGAAGAAGCCATGAAGACCTGCTCAGCTCAGCTTAACAATGCGAATGCATGCACACCTACGCGAACGCGATCAATCTGCAGTAACCTATGCGAACGCGGACCCATATTTGCGAATGCGATGAAGAAACACTCAGCCTCAATTTTTCCCTTACGCGATCGCATCCGTCAGTCAGCGATTGCGAAGAAAACTGGGTGCACCAGACATCAGCAGAACCAGCAATGAAGAATGATGGAAAGAAATAGCCTGAAACCCGTCCGAAACTTACTCGGGCCTCTCGGGACCACGTCCAAACATACCAACAAGTCCCATAACATAACACGGACCTACTTAAGGCCTCAAACCACACATAACAACATCAAAACGGCGAATCACACCCTCAATTCGAATTCAATGAACTTTAAAACTTCAAACTTCTACAACCGATGTCAAAATCTATCAAATCACGTCCAATTAACCTCAAATTTTGCACACAAGCCACACTCGAAATTCCGGACATGCTCCAACTTCCAGAATTGGATTATGTTCCCGATATCAAAAAGTTCACTCCCGGTCAAACTTTTTAAAATTTTAACTTTCGCCATTTCGAGCCAAATTCAACCACGGACCTCCAAATCACAATCCGGATGCGCTCCTAAGTCCAAAATCACCCAACGGAGCTAACGGAACCATCAAAATTCCAATTCGAGGTCAAATGCTAAAAATTCAAACTTGGTCAACTCTTTCAAATTTAAAGCTCCCTAGTTGAGAATCATTTTTCCAAATCAGTCCTGAATAATATGAAAACCAAAATCGACGATTCACACAAATCACAACACATCATACTGAGCTACTCACACCCGTAAACTACCGAGCGGAGTACAAATGCTCAAAACGACTGGTTGGGTTGTTACATAGAATAATCATCAACAAGCACCATCACATATCTTTTACCACCTCTGCTTAATGTTCTCATTAGACCACAAAGCTCCATATGGACCAGTTCCGTTATCCTGGTGGTGCTTACCATTTTCTTGCATTTAAAAGAGGATCTTACCTGCTTCCCCCTTGCACAAGCCTCACAATATTTATCTTCCTTGAACTTGATGTTAGGAAGCCCTATCACCAGTTCCTTGGAGACTAATTTGTTGAGTTGACTCAGACTAGCATGTCCAAGTCTCTTGTGCCAAAGGAGGGGATCATTATCCAACACACTTAAGCAAGTGAGTTCATTTTCTGAAAGTGTGGACAAATCTACAACATATATATTGTTCACTATTTTTCCCTGCAAAATAATCTTGTGAGTGGTAAGATTAATCACAAAGCATTTGGTAGAGGTGAATGCTACAATGTTACCTCTATCACACAATTGTGATACACTTAATAGACTGTACTTTAGTCCATCTATCAAGTAGACATTCTTAATAGAGTGAGAATCAGTCTTACCTACCTTTCCAACCCTAATGATCTCACATTTCTTCCCATTTACAAAGGAGACATTACCTCCTTTGAGGTCCTCAAGTGAAAGGAACTGGTTCTTGCTTCCTATCATATGCTTTGAGTAGCCACTATCCATGTACCATATTTGGTTGCTCCCCTTCACTTGGACGTGCAAAAGGAAATCAAGGGTTAGTCTTAGGAACCCAAACTAGTTTGGGTTCCGTTCTATAGGCAAACGGATGAATCAAATTCTTTTTAGCCCAACTTGGTAGCCTATTTTTCCCTTGAACAAATTCTTTGTTATTTTGACTTGCCTTTTCTTATCCAGTGCATTCACTTTTATAGTGACTTGTTTTACCACAGTGTGTGCAAAATGTTGTTCTCGGGAAGTGTGAGGTACATGCTTTTAGAATCCCATTTAGGTGCCAAGTTCCCAAAGCCAAATCCTCTTCTGTTGCTACTATGATGTTTCTGTAGCCATAAAAGTGCATCGGAGGACCTGTTCTATTTACAGGTTCGGTCTAGCTCATGCTTGACCTTGCTTAAATCCTCCTTTAGAATTCTTACCTGCTCATTCCTTTTATACAGCTCATCTTTCATGTTACCTACGTTTTCTTCTAGAGTGAATTGTGTGTGATCAGCTATCCCTTTACCTGTTCCTAATTTCAGTTTTAGATTTTCAGATCTAAGCTCTAGGACAGTTGAGTCAAGTTCATTAACCTGGTTCTTCAACACAGTGTTTTTACAGTTTCACTAACCCTAAGTTCCAGGTTTTTGCACTTATCCTTCAAAATCACACATTCTTTAGACAATTGTTCCTTTTTATTGTTTACATCCTCAGATTCATCAATCAGTTCTCGAAGTAACTCAGACAACCTTTCTTTAGACAATAATTTAATTTTGTCTTTGAGATGAATTACACTTGCCTCAGTTTCTTCATCAGATTCTCCAATGGCCATAAGTGTTTGTCCATCCCCATCATCATCATCTGAGCTTTTTCCCCAAGCAGCTACCATAGCCTTGGTTGATCCTTTGTTGTTGCTTTTCTTGGGTTGAACCTGATCCTTCTTCCTGTTTCTTCATTTAGCTCTTTCCTTCTTCCACTTAATTTGCCATTGGGGACAGTTTTTGATGTGGTGATCAGTCTTTCCACACTTGTAGCATCCATCATTGGTTTGATTCTCAAGAACTTTTGATTTACTATAGCTTCCATTTCTTGAAGGACCCTTTCCTCTCCTCAAGTACTTCTTGAAGTCCTTGATGATCATAGCCACTTCATCATCTTCTAGATCAGAACCTTCAGTGATTCTGAGTGTCACGACCCAACTGGAAGGTCATGACTAGAACCCGGGCAATCCTTGCCGAGCACCAACGTACATTTTATCTAACCTTCCTTATTATCTTTAAGGGCCGACAAGACCAATATAAATGGTAGACATGGATCATGAACATCCAACAATGAAAGATAATGTCATGAACATACATAACATGGGACGACAAGACTGTCAAGAAACTATATATAAGGTACGAGCTACCATGCTGTCATGAAAGACTATACAACAAAAATCAGCCGACAAGGCATTCCAAACCATACATGAGTTGACACCTGTCTATGAGCCTCTAAAGGAACATAAGTGCTACAACATTGCCGGAACAGGGCCCCGACATACCCATAATGTCTATAACAAAAATGCATACCAAGACCACGACAAGTCCGGAGAAGGGATCTCGCCAATAACCGCTGAACCAGATAGCCTACTATGATGGGGGAGCTGCATCTACCCGTCTATCAGGACCTGCAGCACAACATGCAGCGTCCACAAATAAAAAGGAAGTCAGTACGAATACAGTACTGAGTATGTAAGGCAGGAAAGCATAAGTAAGAACAATAATGTAAACAGGGATAGGGAATATATAACCTGTGACATCTGGGTACCTCTGAGGGCTACTGACATGAAATACATGATACATACATATATATATATACATAAACCTTTGAAACATATGCTTTTGTGGGCATCATCATCATCATATCATACCCGGCCGTAATAGGCTCGGTAAAATGTACCCGGCCATCATAGGGCTCGGTAGAATCGTACCCGGCCACGTGGAGCTCGGTAAAACCCAACTGATCAGTGGTTGCACAATAGGTG
>AWOL01S0039753.1:32690-44797 GCA_000715115.1 Nicotiana otophora | reverse complement strand
AATATTTTTAACAACAATAGAACTACTTTACTTTTTTCCTTTTCTTTTTCAATTCAAGTAGTTCTTACTTTTTCAAAACAATGCACCTTCTCCTTATTTCGATGGTTCCACTCAAAAGCCAAACCACCACCCCACACTTTAACTTTTACAAAGTTCATACAATATTCAAGTGCTCACGAGAGGTAAAAGGTTTAAATAGATGGTCAATTCAAACAAATAAGTAAGACTTGTAATGTGGTTGCAAACGAAACAAGATTATAGGCTCAAAGGGGTTGACTAAGATACATAAAAATTAGGTGGGTAAAAGCACATAATTGGCTCAACAAAGAAATGCCTATATCACTTGCAAGACTGAATAAGACTACAATTTCGCTTTGCAAACACATGAGAAAAGTTCTAAACATCAAATGCAATGTACACAATAACACAAAATCTCACACACACACGGCATATAACTCACTCAAAATTGGACTATCAAGACACTATAGTCAAAGCAGTTAAGCTAAGTTCAGATCATACAATTAAAGGTACTTATACAAGAGTAAATAACTGAGCCTAAGCATCACAACTAAAGCACTTACTATTCTCAAAGTATAATAAAGTCAAGAGATATTTCATTCGTTTAAAATCACACCACAAGATTTCCTACTCCTAAAAAAACATAAAACTATCTGCACCCGTGTCACGCCCCAAATCTGGGGAGGCGTGGCTGGTACCCGGTGCCGTGCTGGTCCAAGCGAAACATTTTGTAACTCATGATCATTCGACCAAAACTAGAACATACATAGGTCAAGTTGGCTGAACTCATTCCTTTTATAACTATCATGGGACAACATGGCCACAACTCATAATGTACAAGCGTAAGTGGGAAACCACTGTATCACTAAACCATTTTTTCTTAAAAAATGAATACATATGGGCCGTAAAGGCCTCTGACATACTGTACAAAATGAACCTTTGTCTACAAAGCCTCTAAGATTATTTGACATCAAAAGGGACAGGGTATCGACCTACGTATAAGTCTGTAGTAAATTCTGACACGATGACTCATAGACTCATATGCCTTCCAAATAAGGTGGAGTCTTACCGATCCTTCGCTGAATGCCAATCTTGTCTACTATGAGGGCTTGTGAAAATGATTATCTATACCTGCAGGCATGAATGCAGTGTCCCCAACAAAAGGATATCAGTATGAATAATGTACTGAGTATGTAAGGCAGAACTAAAAATAACAGTAAGTCAACATTAATTAAAGACATATAAGAATCAACCTAAATCTCTGAAGTACCGCTGTATATACATACTTACTATACTTACATATATACAATGCTTCTCTTTGAGACTATTATCCATATTGTATGATGCATGACTCCCTAACCGATCAATGGTAACTACTCGACCGGCCGTAGTGCGGTGGTAAATGCATGACTGCCCAGTCGGCCGTAGCTCGGTGGTAAATATATAGCTGCCCAACCAGCCGTAGCTCGGTGGTAAATGCATGACTTCCCGACCGACCGTAGCTCGGTGGTAAATGCATGACTTCCCGACCGACCGTAGCTCGGTGGTAAATGTGTAACTGCCCAATCGGTGGTAAAGAATGACACATAATTGTCCAACCGATGGTAACTGCCCGACCGACCGTAGCACGGTGCGAAATGCATGAAGATGTATGTACATATATCACTATATTATAAACATTAACATCTTTATCGTACGCCTCTATATAGACTTAGCAACATACTTAAACATACTTGAAAATAACTTTACAAGAATAAATAACATAGAGCTTCTTAACTTGTAAGAGTAGAACCACTTATGGAATAGCATTATGTTTAGGTATCGTTACTTGGATCATGCCAAAAGAAAGAAGGATTAGCCTTAACATGCCTGGAGTAGGAAAACATCTGTATGATATTCTTGCTCGAATTCTTGTTGAAGCAGAAATGTCAAGTTACTAAGTTGCCAATAGTAGGACAAGAATGGAATAGTCTTTGTTCTAGATCTAGTGCACATGTGATTACTTTCTGTTGAGCTAACTTCTTAAATTTTGAAAAGATGGCATTTTTCAAGAATTCAAGATTAGATATAAGTAGTAATTGCATGTTTTCCACCTTACGGCTTACACCTCTCAACTTATTGTTGACCACTAACATTTCATGATGCCTAATCCTGAAAAGTTGGTGACACATCATCTATAACTCATGGATGACCAGGCACTACCAACGATAGTAACTGAACAAGCACTATACCGTTGTTCAGAAGAGAAACAAAGTCATCTAAAAGGAGTTAAACACTCTTATAGGAGGAGTCAATGAAATAAGGACAATTTATGACACCATTTGCAAAGACAAGAAGCCTGTCGATTAGCTTTTCGTTTAAGAAAATGAAACAAAAGAAGAGTGCAAAAAGGAGTTCTAATGGTGAAATTTAATTAAATCTACACTTTGATAAACTTCTCTTTCATGTGTATTAGAATTGGCATGTCTTGTACTTAGTAGATTAGGTTGCCACCTATTTAAAATTGATCAAGAGTCATTTGGTTAAAGAGTGGCTTGCTTCCACGTTGGTCTTTTCCATCTTTATCGAAAGAATTTATTAGTTAAGTGGATAATATCCCATTACCCAATAATTAACCAATTTCCCGCATAATTAAGAATTGTCTCAAATTACTTAAAATTCTACTCATTTTTAATATACTTTATATAACTTACTATCATGGTCATGTGGTACCATATAAAATCAATACATACACTATTATTTCATTAAAATATCCATGTAAAAATGCATATATTTTCTCAACTTCTAATTTTCCTAATGTCATATAAAGAGTACAAATTTTCGTATGCTTAATTCTTAAAATGGTAAAAAGATAACCTTCTTTTTTTATGAGAAAATAATTTCTATCTTTTACAATAAAGCAAATCTCATAAACTTCCTCATAACATGTGTGTAATTTAAAATATATTCGAAAGTAGTAATATTAATAACTATATAAAATCATATTTTTCAATCTTCTTACAAAAATATTCCACTCAATATAAATACCATATCAAAATGTATCTAACGGTATCAAGGTTGTTAAACTTACGGGGTCTTATGGTCAGAAATCCTCTGTAGAACAGTACGAGATGTAATATCTTTCCCCGCTTTAGAACATTCGTCCTCGAATGTTAACTCTTAGAGATTTACAAAATTTGCACTAGGATCTTCCTTGTAAATTAAACTAAAACCCAACCTCTATCTGAAGTCTCGACTATTCACAACATTTTCTACTTGAGTATCTCGTATCTTCTTCATCGTTAACTTACTTTCCTTTCAATCTCGCATCGTATCTTTTGTTTCTTTCATAACTTCCCTTCAACATAGGTGGAAATTACTCCTTAAAGCTCTAATGTGATACCTGCACTTCCGGTGCATACAGAATCTGGTGAAAGCTTCATACTGACTTCTTACGACTCAGCTCTATGGCATGATCTAGAAACAAAAGAAGGGTAATATTTCCTAAATGCCCTATAGCCTCTTAATTATAAATGTGGCGCGCAACACACCCATAAGTGAGACTCTACTAGGCACGGCTTTGTAGACTCCCTAGGACACGACTTGCTCTAATACCACTTTGTCATGCCCCAAACCTGGGGAGGCGTGGCTGGCACCCGGTGCCGTGGTGGCCCGAGCGAACCATTTTGTAACTCATGATTATTCTACCAAAACTAGAACATACATAGGTCGAGTTGGCTGAACTCATCCCTTTTATAACTATCATGGGCCAACATGGCCACAACTCATAATGTACAAGCGAAAGTGGGAAAACACTGTATCACTGAACCATATTTTCTTAAAACATGAATACATATGGGCTGTCAAGGCCTATGACATACTATACAAAATGAACCTTTGTCTACAAAGCCTCTAAGCTTATTTAACATCAAAAGGGACAGGGTATCGGCCTACCTATAAGTCTATAGTAAATTCTGACACGATGACTCATAGACTCATATGCCCTCCGAATAAGGTGGAGTCTTACCGATCCTTCGCTGAATGCCAATCTCGTCTACTATGAGGGCTCGTCAAACTGATTATCAATACTTGCAGGCATGAATGCAGTGTCCCCAACAAAAGGACGTCAGTACAAATAATGTACTGAGTATGTAAGGCAGAATCGAAACATAACCGTAAGTCAACATTAATTAAAGACATATATGAATCAACCTGAATCTCTGAAATGCTGCCGTATATGCATACTTATTATTTTTACATATATACAATGCTGCTCTTTGAGACTATTATCCATATCATATGATGTATGACTTCCCAACTGATTAGTGGTAACTGCCCGACCGGTCGTAGCACGATGGTAAATGCATGACAGCCCGATCGGCCGTATCTCGGTGGTAAATGTACAACTGCCCAACAAGCCGTAGCTCGATGGTAAATGCATTACTGCCCGACCGGCCATAGCACAGTGGTAAATGTCTTACTGCCCAACCGGTGGTAAATAATGACACATAACTGCCCAACCAGTGGTAACTGCCCGACCGGTCGTAGCACGATGGTAAATGCATGACAGCCCGATCGGCCGTATCTCGGTGGTAAATGTACAACTGCCCAACAAGCCGTAGCTCGATGGTAAATGCATTACTGCCCGACCGGCCATAGCACAGTGGTAAATGTCTTACTGCCCAACCGGTGGTAAATAATGACACATAACTGCCCAACCAGTGGTAACTGCCCGACCGGTCGTAGCACGATGGTAAATGCATGACAGCCCGATCGGCCGTATCTCGGTGGTAAATGTACAACTGCCCAACAAGCCGTAGCTCGATGGTAAATGCATTACTGCCCGACCGGCCATAGCACAGTGGTAAATGTCTTACTGCCCAACCGGTGGTAAATAATGACACATAACTGCCCAACCAGTGGTAACTGCCCGACCGGCCGTAGCATTGTGGTAAATACATTAAGATTCATATACATATATCACTATATTATAAACATTAATATCTTTATCGTATGCTTCAATATAGACTTAGCAACATACTTGAATATAACTTTACAAGAATGAATATCGTAGACCTTCTTAACTACTCAGAGTAGAACCACTTATGGAATAGCATTACGTTTACCTATCATTAGTTGGATCATGCCAAAAGAAAGAAGGATTAGCCTTAACATACCTGGAGTAGGGAAAAATCCGTATGATATTCTTGCTCGAATGCTTGTTGAAGCAGAAATGTCACATTACTAAGTTGCCAGTAGTAGGACAAGAATGGCATAGGCTCTATCCTAGCTCTAGTTCACATGAGATTACTTATTGTTGAGCTAACTTCTTAAATTGAAAGGATGTCATTTTTCAAGAATTCAAGATTAGACATAAGTAGTAATTGTATGTTTTCCACCTTACGGCTTACACCTCTCAACTTATTGTTGACCGCTAACATTTCGTGATGCCTAATCCTGAAATGTTCGTCACACGTCATCTATAATTCATGGATGACAAAGCACTACCAAAGATAGTAACTGAACAAGCACTATACAGTTGTTCAGGAGAGACACAAAGTCATCCAAAAGTAGTTAAACACTCTTATAGGTGGAGTCAATGAAATAAGAACACTTTACGACACCATTTGCAAAGACAAGAAGCCTTTCGATCAGCTCTTCGTTTAACAAAATGAAACAAAAGAAGAGTGCAAAAAGGTGTTCTAATGGTGAAATTTAATTAAATCTTCACTTTGCTAAACCTTTCTCTTTCATGTGTATTAGAATTGACATGTCTTGTACTTAGTAGATTAGGTTGCCACCTATTTAAAATTGATCAAGAGTCATTTGGTTATAGAGTGGCCTGCTACCACGTTTGTCTTTTCCATCTTTATCCAAATAATTCATTAATTAAGTGGGTAATATCCCATTACCCAATAATTAACCAATTACCCGCATAATTAAGAATTGTCTCAAATTACATAAAATTCTACTCATTTTTAATATACTTTGTATAATTTACTATCATGGTCATGTGGTACCATATAAAATCAATACATACACTATTATTTCATTAAAATATCCAGGTAAAACTGCATATAGTTTCTCAACTTCTAATTTTCCTAATCTCATACAAAGAGTACAAATTTTCGTACGCTTAATTCTTAAAATGGTAAAAAGATAACCTTCTTTTTTTGTGAGAAAATAACTTCCATCATTTACAATAAAGAAAATCTCATAAACTTCCTCATATCATGTGTATAATTTATAATATATTCGAAAGTAGTAATATTAATAACTATATAAAATCATATTTTTAAAACTTTTTACAAAAATGTTCCACTCAATATAAATACCATATCAAAATGTATCTAACGGTATCAACTTTGTTAAACTTACGGGGTCTTATGGTCACAAATCCTCTGTAGAAAAGTATGGGTTGTAACACCCCGGTTCAAATAAAACCCTTGGAAAAGAACCGTGTCACGAATAAAACCGAAGGGGGTTTGTTTTACTGCCTAACAAAAGAATTTTCTTTTTCTTTTTCCTTCGACTTTAATCGCTAAAGAAACCTATCTATGATATCCATCGTCGGGAAAAATTGAAACTTTTTCTATCTATAACTCATACGACTAACAAAAAGAAAACTAATATACATACATACAAATATTCCCCACCCCACACTTTAAGTTGTGATATCCTCATGGCACACAATTAAAAAGCATAAGGTATAGAAAACTTACCTAAACATCTAGTCGGGATATGAGTCAAAGTCGCGCTCCATTCCTCACGCCTAAACTAATGCACATATCCATGCAAATAGCTTCTTCTCGGCCTTCTTTGGGTACACCCCACACTTATCTTTATCTCTCACTATAGCCTTCTCTTTCGATCCCTTTACTTTCCACTCAACACTCGCCACTAGTTTTTCCTTTTGTGCCCCCTTTGCTATATCCATCTTAAAAGTCACAGTGTCCTTACCCACTCTAAGCATGAGTTTCACTCGTGTATATCTAATATAGCTCTAACTGTCACTAAGAATGGTCTTTCTAGGATGAGGGGGACCTCCTTGTTTCCTCTATATTTCCCACTATAAAATCTACAAGAAATACGAATTTATCCACCCGAACTAACACATCTTCCATTATACCCTCGGGTATTATAGTCATTTGTTCTGCCTACTACAAAGATATGGGTGTAGACCTTATCTCTTCAATGTTCTTCTCCAGTTTCCTGTAGATAGATAGAGGCATTAAATTATTTGAGGCACAAGAATCACTTAAGGATTTATCAAAATTAATAGTTCCTAGTAAGGTATAGTAAAACTCCCTAGATCTCCACACCTTTGTGGGAGNCTTTCATATGGCCTTTCTTCTTCTTATCAAAATCACTCTTGAGCTTCTCCCCACTTTCTTTTTCAAGTCTCACATCATTTTGGATTGGGGGTGAGATCTTTCAACCCTTGCCCACTTCTCAAAATTACAGCATTCATTGTTTCTTTAGGATTTCTTTCTGTATCAGGAGAGTTCATGGAATCCTCTCAAACAATAGAGTAGCTAGCTGCCCAACCTGTCTTTCCAAGTTCTAAAAACCTGTGCCTAGTTCTTTGATAGCTGCTCCATGTTCCTGTATAACGGAGCTATCAGTTTCAGGCCTCCCATCTATCTTGATAATAAAAGCCTTAATTAGATCTTCCATACTGGACTGATTAGATTGTGGAGGCTGATATTGCTGTCTCTACTAATTTTGTAAGACTAGAGCTCTTTGTACATGGGGTCTAGGGTATTTTTGTTGCCATGCATTCGCAGTACCCCCAGGTGAACTCCATGAAAAACCAAGGTGCCTCTAACCCATTGCATTAAAATCTTAATTTTCCATAGCATTCACTTCCTGAGTTGAGACTTGACACTCATGAATAGGGTGTCCTCTTACACATATATCACAAGCCGTGTTAGGCTCATTTCGTATCCTGGCTAAGGTCAGCTTTCATATTTCTTTTGCCATAGAATCAAGTTGTACCTGCACAGATATAATAACATCAACTTGGTGAACACCAATTGATTTTTTTCTTCCAGCACTCTTAGAGGGCCACTGATTGGAATCTTCAAATAACTCATCATGAATTGTAAGTTCTCCTCTAGAGTCTCCTTCATCAAAGGGCCTCCAACTACATTCCTCAATGTTCTACGCGAGGCCGGTGTCAATCCATCGCAAAAATCCTGGAGTTGCATCCAAAGATCAATTCCGCTATGTTGCCAATTTCTAACTATCTCCTTAAACCTCTCCCATGCTTCAACTCTTTCTGGTAGAAGTTATGTATTTCTCTTCTAATCTTGCCCATCTTAGCTGAGGAGAAATATTTATCAAGCAATATTCTGGTCATCTCCTCCCAGGTTCTAATCGATCCATTGGGCAAGCTTCAAAGCCACTCCTTCACATCATCTTTATGTAAAAAGGGGAATGCTCTTAGGTACACTGCATCTTGTGACACCCCATTGTATTGAAAGGTGTTCATAATCTCCTCGAAGTCTATTAGATATGTGTTTGGATTTTTGTTCATCTTTCCTATGAAGACATAACAACTCGGAATGATTTGAAGCAACCATTGCTTTCACAAAAAATTGTTTGCTGCAATTGGAGGTGGTCTAATGCTTGATAATCCTTGATTGTAGACCGATCTCGCATAATCGCTAAGTGGTCTCCAAGGCATGGGATCAATATTTCTGAACTGGTCGGCAGCCAAGGGTTGATGTTGATTAATTTTGTGAGTGCTCTCTTCTTGAAAGACATTGTTTGCAACTCTAATAGTTTCTTCCTCAGACTCCGGTGCAACTTTTTCTCATTGTTGGATTGCCTCTCTTGCAGCCAAATCTACATTATCATCACCATTTTTGGCCATAGTTTCTTGGGTTGAGGGTTGCCCAACCTTTTGTAACTTATCGGTGAGATCTCTTTCCTTCCTTAGTTGTCGCAGTGTTGTTTATAACTCTGGCTCGTATGGTAGCACTTCTTTCGCAGAATCTCGAGTCATGCACCAATCTTAACCTGTAACTTGCGCACAACCAATGAACACCAACCGTAAAAGGGGAAAAAATATTAAACGAAAGAATTCTTGAATTAGCACTACAAACTATTTCAAACACTATTGATTGCCAATCCCCGGCAACAACGCCAAAATTTGACAAGCGCAAAATACACACTTAAATTATGCTCGCTAATAAAAGATAGTATAGTATAATATCGTATCCACAGGGATTAGATTTATATAGTATTGTCATAGTTTCTAGCTTGATTGATATCCAAGAGAATCAACAGTTGAGATTTATAGGATTAATAACTAAAATTAACTAATTATCTAAAGCTATTGACTAGTGACAATCGAGACAAGGGATAAGCAACTAAGGTTATAAGTGGGAGAAGATAGGGTTTAGATAGGATAGGTGCAAGATAGTTGTTCGGGATCTAACTCTAGATATTTCACTTCTAATGTTCAAGTGAGTCTCCCCAATTCACTCAATTATCAGTTCAAACGTTCAGCAAAAACTCCTCTCTCAATTAGGTCTTAACCGCACGAGATGAACCAATTTAAGCACGTGAAGATATACAAGAATGCGTAATGGATTGGACTTTAGGAAAACCGTTTTAGGTTATTCTCCTAACTAAGTTTAATTCAACTAGCCTCTTTCGATTACTTAGAAGAATCTATGAACTCAAACAACAATATAATATAAAAATATCACAAGTTATGCCTCTCTCGAGTAAATGAACTAGTGAATGTAGATGCAACAATTAAATCTTTCAAATGATTCAATGCAAAAAACTAGAGTTATAATCCACAAACAATCATCAATACACCAAATCCNATATAATGTAAAAATATCACAAGTTATGCCTCTCTCGAGTAAATGAACTAGTGAATGTCGATGCAGCAATTAAATCTTTCAAATGATTCAATGCAAAAAACTAGAGTTATAATCCACAAACAATCATCAATACACCAAATCCATCAAACCCTAGATGGAACTAATCCATAGTCATGGAGAAATTCATCACAAATATAATTATAAGATAAAAACATAAATTCGATCCAAACTCGGGTCTTGAGTGAGGAAGGAATGATGAAATCCTTGTGCTTGTGTTCTTCCAACTCCTCCTTAGCATCCTTAGGTCCAAGGTATGTCAAAAGTCAAGAAAATAACATTTTTGCATGTATTTATACCAAGTAGGGTCGGGGCCAAATGAAATCAACCTTTCCTAGCCAAAATAGGAAAATAATTCTGTATATATTGTACAGGGGCGCCGCATGGGACGACGTGCCATGCGTGGCATTTGTGGGACTTATTAGGGAGCATGTAATTTTCATCATGCTACCAAAACACACTGCTAAGGTGCACCACGTGCCTCCCCACACACCGCAACAGTGCAAATTCCTCAGAGTGTTGCTTTTTCCTTGATATTTGATGTCCATATGTGATCCTCGACCCTCGAACATGATCCCGACTTAATTCCTTGGGCATTTACTCATACTTGAAAGCTCCAAATAGCTTGAATTAGCTCCACAAAATCTACATAACTCGGAATCACTCCTACAAGGCATAAAATACACAATAAGTGCAAAACACTACCAATTTAAGCTCAACACATGTAAAGTGCAGAGAATTNGATGCCGACTTAATTCCTTGGGCTTTTACTCATACTTGAAAGCTCCAAATAGCTTGAATTAGCTCCACAAAATCTACATAACTCGGAATCACTCCTACAAGGCATAAAATACACAATAAGTGCAAAACACTACCAATTTAAGCTCAACACATGTAAAGTGCAGAGAATTAGTGTGCAATAAGCGACTAAAAGACGTAATTATAGCCTATGATCAACATCCCCCACTTAAAACATTGCTCGTCCTTGAGCAATCAAATTACACTTTATAAAGACGCGACATTTTTAAACAACTCTCTTAACTTATCACACTATGAATATTTAAAACAGATTAAGCACAATATCGTAACATCCTCACCTCGAGATTTGACTCAAAAGAACCACATATTTTCGACAACCGGCTCACTTACTCTAACACATAGGTCAACGACATTACCTTTCCTTCATGAATCAAGTGCCCTCACACAACAATAGAGAGTAGCTCCACACACAATAAAATTAAGAACAATAAAGAACTCAAGATAGAAAGAATTCACTCTCTCTCAGAAACAACATTCATATGCCACAAAAGACATACCATAGGCTTGCCCANCAATAGAGAGTAGTTCCACACACAATAAAATTAAGAACAATAAAGAACTCAAGATAGAAACAATTCACTCTCTCTCAGAAACAACATTCATATGCCACAAAAAACATACCATATGCTTGCCCGTAGTGTACTACTCTACTAATTGAGTCAAGGATCAAGTATGACTTTATTTGGTTGTAACGTAGGTTGTCGGATGGGTAGGATTCATTTGGATATAAGAGTGACTACACCTCCCTACGCACTTTAATACATACAGTTAACTATTCAAAACCCCACACTTATGTCAAACCATAACTCCACTTTCACATAAATATACATCAACTCCCAACTTCTTTAAGCACAAATATATTAAATATTACCACTATCAAGGAATATTTTTAACAACAATACAACTAGTTTTTCTTTTTTCATTTTCTTTTTCAATTCAAGGGGCTCTTACTATTTCAAAATAATGCGCCTTTCTCTTTATTTCAATAGTTCAACTCAAAATCCAAACCACCACCCCACACTTGAACTTTTACAAAGTCCATAAAAATTTCAAGTGCTCACGAGAGGTAAAAGTTTCAAATAGATGGTCAATTCAATCAAATGGATAAGGCTTGTAATGTGGTTGCCAACAAACAAGATTACAGGCTAAAAGGGGTTAACTAAGATACATAACACTTAGGTAGGTAAAATAATATAACTGGCTTAACAAAGAAACGCCTATATCACTTCCAAGACTGAATAAAACTACCATTTAACTTTGCAAACACATGGGGCAAGTTATAGACATCAAATGCAATGCACATAATAACACAAAATCTCACACACACATGTCACATAACTCACTCAAGATCAGACTATCAAGACATTCTAGTCAAAGTAGTTAAGCTAAGTT
>AWOL01S0039745.1:133053-163114 GCA_000715115.1 Nicotiana otophora | reverse complement strand
CATGCCCGCCACCACTGGTAGGCTGCTCTTCTAAACTGGAATGTCGTGAAAGAAACCCCACTGGAATCCACAATACCCATACTATGAAGGATACGGTGACATTCCTCCAGAAAACCCTGAGCATCCTCTGAAGCTAAACCGCTGAAAGTGGGAGGGTGGTACTTCTTATACCTCTCGAGCCTGAGCTGCTCCCCCTCTGAAACTGCTGTCCTAATCTCAGACCGAACTGGGAAAACTGGCTGCACTGGTATAACCTCTGGGGCATGGTTAACTTGGGCTCGTGGCTCTGGAGTACGGGCGGCGGGAGTTTGTGCTCCTCCACCCAACCTGAGATATGGCAGGAGCAAGTGGAATTAATCCTGCCTGAGCTAAAGTGCCAAACATGCTCAAAAACTGGGCAAGAGTCTCCTGAAGTGGAGGAGTAGTAATAGGCGTCTCAGGTGCCTACTCTCCAACTGGAGTTACCGGTGGCTCTAGTGCAGCAGCTCATGCAGGTGCTCTAGCTGCACCACGTGGTCTTCCTCGTCCTCTGCCCCATCCCCGGCCTCTTGCGGCTCCAACAGGGGGCGCGGGTGATTGATCATCAGATCCAATTGTGCGTGTCCTCATCATCTGTGAGAGAATAGAAAGACAATTGTTTAAAATTTTGAAGTCAATAAATACGCACAATAAGGAATCAAAGAAGTGAATATTTCCTAACAGTTCCATAGCCTCTCGAAGATAAGTACAGACGTCTCCGTACCGATCTGCAAGACTCTACTAAACCTGCTTGTGACTCATAACACCTATGAACCTGGTGCTCTGATACCAACTTGTCACGACCCCAAATTCCCTCTGTAGGAGGTCGTGATGGCACCTATTCTCTAAGACTAGGTAAGCATATCAATGCGGAATAATCATAAATATCTAAAATAAATAAACTACAATTCAAATAATTACAACTCCCAAAACCCGGTAGAAATAAGTCACAAGCTTCTAAAAATTTATTCTCAATGTTTCTATGTATCATAGTCTAAAGAAAGATAAGGAAGCAACATAAAATGATAGAAGGGAACTCCGAAGTCTGCGGACGCTGGTAGATATACCTCGAAGTCTCCGTGCGCAGGTAACTCACTGACGTCTAGACTGGTAAGATGTACCTGGATCTGCACAAAAAGATGTGCAGAAGCATAGTATGAGTACACCACAGCGGTACCCAGTAAGTGCCAAGTCTAACCTCGGTAAAGTAGTGACGAGGTCAGGTCAGGCCCTACTGGAGAATAGATAATGACATGAAAAGAAATATTTTAACAATTTAATAAGATAAAATGATAATGGAAATGAATCAGGTAGTATGTCACATTTAATTACGCCAAATAATGGCAAATAAATACCTTGTGGAAAACAAAACAAAATTTCTTTTCAACTTTAAGAAAAATCACAATAAAAATCAAACGCAACTACGGCCATAAATCAATATCAACATGGGAACTACCGAGGTACCGTCTCGTAGTCCCAAATTATAATTAAATTCACAATATCTCATTTTCTTATCTCACCGCGGGAGCCTTCACAGTTTATTTGAAAGAAAATATTTTTTCCGAAATAGCATCCCGCGTTTTAGCCATCCTTATCATACCACATGAGTTCTAGTAGTTCTCCCTACTAGCCACGCGTATCAAGCCACCCTTATCTCACTGCATGCATTTCAATACCCAGACCTTATACCACCTCATGCGTATCAATATCACAATATATCACAATCTGCACCTCAGGTGCTCAAATAATTTAACTTGCCAAAATAATTCAACAACAATATGTTTCCATAATAAAGAGCTCACGGCTCATGTCAAAATAATTGAACAATAATATTTCTCCACAATAAAGAGTTCACAACTCATGTCAAAATAATTGAACAATAATATTTCTCCACAATAAAGAGTTCACAACTCATGTCAAAATAATTGAACAATAATATTTTTCCTCAATAAAGAACTCACGGCTCATGTCAAAATAATTCAACAATAATATTATTTCACAATAAAGAGCTCACGGCTCATGTCAAAATAATTTAACAATAATATTTTTTCACAATAAAGAGCTCACGGCTCATGTCACAATAATTCAACAATAATATTCAAGAGTAACTAATTCAGGAAAATAATATTTCAAAATCATTAATACGTTGCTTCAATATTAAGTTTAAAAATGTCAAATACTTCATATTAATAATATTTAATTTAAATAAAATCAACCTTCTGATAATGCACAGAATAAAAGAAACCAAGTTCCAACTAAACAAATAAAACAATTAGCAGGAAAAGGTCAACCAAATTTAAAATATAAACATTAAATCAATAATGAAGAATATAACAAAATAAAATAATTTAATTAATGCGCAACAGTGATCTACACAATTTAAATATAATCTTTCATATTTAGCCCGTGTACACACTCGTCTCCTCATGTACACGACTTTTCACACATTACAATCAAAATCCTAGGGGAAATTTTCCCCACACAAGGTTAGATAAGTCACTTACCTCGACTTGCTCCAATTTAACCAAGTATTATGCGTTTTCCTCGATTTTTTGACTCTGATCGACTCGTATCTAGTCATAATTAATTCGATACAGTCAACATAAATTTTAGTAATCAATTTCATTAGAAAATATTACATTTTCAATAAAATCTGAAATTAGCTCAAAATTTGTCCATGGGGCCCACATCTCGGAATCTGGTGAAACTTATAAAATCCGACAACCCATTCAATTACGAGTCCACCCATACCAATTTTACCAATATTCGATAACAACTCGACCTCCAAATCTTAAATTTTTATTTTTGGAAGATTTTGCAAAAATCTTGATTTTTCTTCCATAAATTCACGGATTCTTGATGTAAATGAGTATGGAATCATGAAATATAATCAATATAGGATAGGGAACACTTACCCCAATATTTTTCCGTGAAAATCGCCCAAAAATCGGTCTCCAAAAATCCAAAACGAAATGAATGAAATGACCATTTTTGGTCCTTAAGTTTCTGCCAATCCGTCACTAAAAGTCCATTTTTCGTCACTAAAAGTCCACCAGAAACTGTTTTACCAGCCTTCCTTCAATCGATCATAACTTTATGTACAAATGTCCAAATAATGAATAGTTTAACCTTCTGGAAACTAGAATAAAATGACTACAACTTTTATTTTTTGAACATTTTCCGATTCCTTATGAATTTCAAGATATAAGCTTCAAAAGTCGGCTCCACACATCAGACATTTCTGGCGAAACTGCTCTACCAGCCTTCATTCAATCCATCATAACTCTCTTTACAAATGTCTAAATAATGAAAGCTTTAATTTTCTGGAAACTAGAATCAAAGGGCTACAACTTTCATGTTTTGAAACGTTTCCGATTCCTTATAGATTGTGAGATATAAACTTCCTAATTTGGCTCCACGCACCAGAAATTTCTGGCGAAATTTCTGCAACAGAAATTTTCAGCAGCCTTCTTTGTCCGCAATCCATTCCGTTTACCTTTCGAAATCCACCCGAAACCCTCGGGACCTTAATCAATTATACCAACATATCCCAAAATACAATACAAACTTATTCGAGGCTTCAAACCATATCAAACAATATCAAAACGACGAATCGCACCTCAAATCAAAATCTATGAACTTTGAACTTTTAAATTCTATATCTTGTGCCGAAACACATCAAATCAATTCGGAATAATTTCAAATTTTTCACACAAGTCATAAATGACATAACAGACCTATTCCAGTTTCCAGAATAAGATTCCAACCTCGATATCAAAAAGTCAACCCCCGGTCAAACTTCCTAAAAAAACAACTTTTGGCATTTCAAGCCTAATTCTACTACGGACTTTCAAATAAAATTCCGATCATGGTTCGAAGTTCAAAATCACCATATGGAGCTGTTGGAATCATCAAAATTCTATTTCGGGGTCGTTTGCACATAATTTGACATCCGGTCACTATTAGAACTTAAACTTTTAATTTTTTATCAAAATTTCATATCTTGGGCTAGGGACCTCGGAATTTGATTCTGGTCATACGCCTAAGTCCCAAATCATGATACGGACCTACCAGAACTGTCAAAACACTGATCTGAGTCCGTTTGCTCAAAATGTTGACCAAAGTCAACTCAGTTGAGTTTTAAAGCTCTAATTCATATTTTAATCCATTTTTTCACCTGAAAACTTTCCGAAAAATTTTGCGGACTGGACACGCAAGTCGAGAAATAATAAATAGTGCTTTTTGAGGTGTTAAAATATAAAATTAATTATTAAATTTAAAGATAATATTTTGGGTCATCACAGTTCCTTACTATGAAACACGTGAATATGCAACTAAAATGTTGCCCCTTAGCAAAATGACGTAAAATTATTAATATTGAAACTGTAATAAAGTATAAGATTCTTTTATTATTCAATACGTGTAGTAAAACTTTTGTCGGAGTCAAAACATAGTCAAAAATGATATCTTGACTCGTTCATCATTGTGTTTATTGACGACATTCTGGTATACTCCCGGAGCCGGGAAGATCATGATAAGCACCTGAGGATTGTGCTTCAGACCTTGAGATAAACGAAATTATATGCAAAATCTTCAAAGTGTGAATTCTGGCTAGATGTTGTGGCATTTTTGGGTCATGTAATGTCGAGTGAGGGGATCAAGGTAGATCCGAAGAAGATTGAAGTAGTACGGAGTTCGCCAAGACCTTCCTCGGCTACAGAGATCTGGAGTTTTCTTGGCTTGGCGGGGTATTACTNATTCTTGGGTCATGTAGTATCGAGTGATGGGATCCAAGTGGATCCTAAGAAGATTGAAGCAGTGCAGAGTTGGCCCAGACCGTCCTCAGCTATGGAGATCCGGAGTTTTCTTGGTTTAGCGGGGTATTACTGTCAATTTGTAGAGGGTTTCTCATCTATTGCAGCACCTATGACTAGGCTGACCCAGAAGGGTGCTCCATTCAGGTGGACCGAGGAGTGTGAACAGATCTTTCAAAAGCTCAATACTTCTTTAACTACAACCCCAGTGTTGGTATTGCCTACTGGTTTGGGGTCCTATATGGTGTATTATGACGCGTTCCGCATTTGTCTCGGTGCGCTGTTGATGCAATTCGGTAGGATGATTGCCTACGCATCTAGACAGCTGAAGGTGCATGAGAAGAATTTTCCTTTTTACGACCTTGAGTTAGCAGTTATTGTTCATGCCTTGAAGATCTGGTGGCACTATTTGTATGGTGTCCCTTATTTAAAAAGAAGGATCTTAATTTGCGGCAGCAGAGGTGGTTGGAGTTACTTAAGGACTATGATATCACCATTCTATATCATACCAGGAAGGCCAAGTGGTGGCCAATGCCTTGAGTCGCAAGGTGGAGAGTTTGGGTAGCTTAGCATATCTACCGGTACCAGAGAGGCCGTTAGCCTTGGATGTTCAGGCCTTGGCCAACCAGTTTGTTAGATTGGATGTTTCCGAGCTGAGTCGAGTTTTGGCTTGTGTGGTTTCCCAATATTCTCTTTATGATTGTATCAGAAAGCATCAGTACGATGACCCACATCTACTTGTTCTTAAGGACACGGTTCAGCATGGTGATGCCAAGGAAGTCTCCAGGGCGACCTCTGCGTGCACGACCTCCACCTCGGATGGCTGTGTAGGTGGGGTGGCAACTGGTGCGGAGACCATGGACTGAGAAGCCCGAGGACACGGTGGAATACACGGAGCTTGAGTAATCTATGGAGGTGCACCCTTCTTGAGTTTGGGGCAATCCCCCACCACGTGACGAGTGTCACCACACTCAAAACAAGCTCTCGGAGGATATGGCTATTGTGGCTCGCTCGGGCCTGATCGGCTAGACTGACCGCTAAAAGCACCCCATGTAGGAGGTGCACTAGATAATGGATGTGCATATAGGGAGCTTGAGGTCATGTCCGGATATTGATATGGAGGTCTGTAGGTCATTTCGGTGGTAATTGGTGAAAGTTGGAAGAATTTTGGAAAGTTTCACCGGGAGTAGACATTTTGATATCGGGTTCAAATTCCGAATTTGGAAGTTGGAGTAGGTCTGTAATTTCAATTATGACTTGTGTGTAAAATTTGAGGCCAATCTGACTTGATTTGATAGGTTTCGGCATCGGATATGGAGGTTAGAATTTTGAAGGTTCATTAGGCTTGAATCGATGCACAGTTTGTAGTTTTAGCGTTGTTTGATATGATTTGAAGGCACGACTAAGTTCGTATGATGTTTTAGGTCTTATTTGTATATTCAGACAGGGTCCCGGGGGCTGCGGGTGTGGTTCGGATCGAATTCGGACCAATTTTGGACTTCATCTAATTGTTGAAGTTCCAGCCTTCATCGCACATGCAGAGGAATTGGCCGTAGGTGCGGACTCGCAAATGTGGGGGGTTGATCGTAGAAGAGAATTGTGTCCTGCCCATCTGGGACCGCAGATGCGGTCAGAGTTCCGCAGAAGCGGACTTGCAGGGGCGATTGAGGAAGCGCAGAAGCGGAAAGGCTAGCCAAGACTGGGGGTCGCAGAAGCGGAGTCTCTTCCGCATGAGCGAGAACACAGATGTGCATATTGGTCCTCAATAGTGGAGGTTGTCGGGCTAAGTGAGAACGGAAACTGCAATGGAAATTCCACAGATGCGGAGCCGCAGATGTGGTTGTGGGTTTGCATATTCACTGGGCAGAAAAGGCTTAATTTCAAGGGTTTGATCCCTCTTTAATTTTTGGACCTAGAGAGCTCGGTTTGTGGCGATATTTTGAGATAGTTTCAAGGAAATCATTGTGGTAAGAAATTCTAACTCGGTTTTGGCTATATTACATGAATCTATTGTTGTTTTCATTATTTAATTAGTATTCTTTGTTGGAAATTTGAGGAAAATTTGGAAAGACTTCTTAGGCTAAAATTTGGGGATTTGAAAGGTGATTTGAGGTCGGATTTGAGTAATTCTCGTATAGTTGGACTAGATATCGAATGGGTGTTCGGATTTTATAGTTTTGATCGGGTTCTGAGATGTGGGCCCGGGTTGACTTTTTGGGGCGATTTTTCCAATTCTTGCTAAAATCATAATTTCACTATTTAGATTAGTTTCTATAGTTATATTTATAGTATGTAATTGTTTTTGGCTAGATTTGAGCCGTTCGGAGTCGGAAAGTCCTTCTTATTGATTGATTAAGAGAGGCTTGAGGTAAGTGACTTGTCTAACCTTGTGGGGAGGGGGGGAATCCCCCATAGGATTTGGTACTGTTTTGGTAATTTGCAATATGTAAAGGCTGTGCGTACGGGGGCTAAAAGTTGAAAATCCGGTTCTAGCTAAGTGGTTTCCTTTTTATGCCTTAATTGAGTTACTTCAGCATGTATAGTCATCATGTTTAGCTTAACTTCACATATCTACTTGTCTTATCTCTTATTTGCAACTTGTACTCCATGCTTAGTTGAATTACTTGCTTTTCTTGATTCCGTATACATTATTTAGCTGTGGGCCTCTTTACTTGAAATTGCTATCCTTTAAATATCATTGTTTGAGTTATTATGTTTTGGTTTTCCGTGATTATTGTTGAGGTGGCTGATGTTATTGTTGCACGAGGTTTCTGCCGTGCATTTATTATTGTTGCACGAGGTTTCTACCGTGCCGTTGTGATTATTAATACTCATGTGGCGGTATAAGGTCTGGGTGTTGAAACGCATGCAGTGAGATAAGGTGGACTTGATACGCGTGGCTAGTAGGGGAACTACTAGAAGTCATGTGGTGTGATAAGGTGGGCTAAAACGCGGGATGCTATTTCGGGAAAATAATTTTCAAAAATAAATATAAAGGCTCCCCGGTGATATAAGGAAAGATTGCGAGATATTTAATTTTGGGACAATGAGGAGGTACCTCGGGAATGCCCCTGTTGATTTCCTCTATTTGCTGTATTGGCTGTTGTTTTCTTTCCTTAACGTCTAAGATTTTTGCTTTCCTTTCATGTTGTATTTGTCTTTATTTGATTCTGTGTTATATCATCTACCTTGTTTCTTATTATTTCCAGTAAGGCCCTGACCTGACCTTGTCACTACTCTACCGAGGTTAGGCTTGGTATTTACTGGGTACCGTTGTGGTGTAGTCATACTATACTTCTACACATGTTTTTGTGCAGATCCAAGTGCATCCTATCAGCTTCAATAATAGATGTTGTGTTGGTGCTTGTATACTTCAAGGTACACCTACCAGCATCCGCAGGCCTCGGAGTCTCCTTCTATCCCGTCTTTTCCTTGTTTCTTTATGCTTTTGATAGAGAGTGATGTATAGGATATTTGCAACATTGTATCTAGATCTTGTAAATTATATATACCGGGTTTTGGGAGTTGTTTATATTTTGAGTTGAAGATTTTATTCATTTGATGTCTTGAGTTTTTGCTTAATATTTCGGTTATTCTACATACTTGTTAGGCTTACCTAGTCTTAGAGACTAGGTGCCGTCACGACTTCCTATGGAGGGAAATTGGGGTCTTGACAAACGCCCCCTTGCTGGAGACCCCGTCCTCGTCGACCACTGTGACCACGTGGGCGGCCCTTTCCTCTCTGGTCACGCCTGTCAGGTCTTCCATATTCTGGGGCCACGTGTGGCCCATGACGGTATGCCTCAGGCGACCCATACACAACCTCGTAACCTAACCACGCATCCTCTCAAACACGTCTCAATGTTACAGCGGCAAGATCAACAACCTGACAACCAAGCCCGTGCACAACTGTTGCTCCGTTGCCTGCATGTTGTAGCATCTCCAGTCCCAACTGGTAGAACCGATGAAAGCCAATAGCCTGGATAGCATATAAAATTTAAATTAAGGAAGGATTTTAAAGTAATGTAACATTATAACTAAGTATATCAAATAACATACTAGTGCCTCATGCCTCCCGACGTATGGAACGCACCGACCACCAGCGCGATGAATGGGATGCCTAAACAAAAGACGAGTAACACTACAATGCCAACCCATGTACTCATGCTCCCCGTCCAAACAATCATGTGGAGGGTATGGCAAAATCAGGCCATACCACTGATCCCAATACTCTAGCCAGGCCAAGTATATCTGGTCCACCTTGCATCAATCATCCCGCTGGTAATGTGTGGAATGCCTAGTGGGCGGAATAGGTATAAGCTGGCGTCGACCAAACTGTCAAAGGACTCGCTCGGTAGAATGATGCTCGACTATATCGAGACATATAAGTGGGACCGAAGACATCCACATAGCTCAACCACGGGAGCAATAATCTGGCAATTCAGCTATGAGCTCGTTGTTATATGGCCTCCATATGAACTATTTATTAAACACAAGAATCGTGAGTAAACGCAAGACAGATCAAGCATTATCAAACAAACTTAGTCATATGTACCTAAGCATCTTCAAGTAAATCCAACAGATCCTTGTAATAAGGGAGATGATGTCAAGCCTCGACCTCGTGGGATTGGCCTCGCCTATCTACCCACCTCCTAGCTAGTGGTAGAAACGGTGGAGGTGGTGCATCTGGCGCTATCGGTGGCAGAGGTGGCTGGATCTATAGGAACCACTCCCAGGACAAAACCTAATATTGATTGTGGACGTCAAATTTAAGTCATTTTTACTATCTCTATTATAATCATGAAAATAATTGATTATGTTATCACCTGTAACAGTGGAATAAAACCGGCGACGTCTCTCATGATGCCCATGGATGACTGGCACAACTGCCTATAAAGGTAGGGTAGAATAGATCCACCCCAGTTGTAATCAGGTAACTCATCTAGCCGCTCCAGATGATGCAGAAATCAAGAGCTAACTAGGTTTTCCGAAGTGTTCGGGAACAGAATACCACCAAACATCATCAACAACAATAATAGCCTCGTCTGTCGGTCAATAGCCTCTAGTGGTGAGTCATCAGTAATCTCCGCATGTAGCGCCACCAGATGCTGCCTAACGGGCGACAACTGCAATCAACTGGCACCACTCAAAGTAGTTGTCTCCGCAATCTGGAAATCGGTGAGCCTCTGCAACATATATAGATAGTCCTATCCCATATAGTCCCTAAGAGCATATGGGTAGCTGACAGCCATACCATCAACGGGCGACCCAAATATAACCTCCACATCCTCTAGCATGATGGTAGCCTCGCCGATAGGTAAATGAAATGTGTACGTCTCTGGTCGCCACCACTCTATCATAGTCGTGATCAGGGGCTAGTCGAACTAAAACCGGTTGATCTCTATATTTCGGTAAAACCCCATCCGCTCAAGGTGTCTAACTGTACGGGGATGAAATGGGTGGTCCCTAATGAACTCCCAAAGATCGTCTATACGTCTGGGGGTGGATGGTGTGGGACAGACACTATCCATCCAAGATGTCTGAAGACGTATGGCCACCCTGGAGCAACAATAGCTCTCGAACAACAGGTCCAGGATGCACAAGGGGAAGCTTCATGACGATGTCTGTAAATTGAACAATATTAATTAAAGTATTTTTGTCTTTAATCGTTTAACATCTTTAAATATATTGCGATATTTGTTATATTAATATTAAATAGATAAATTTTCTATATTATTACTTAGGTTGATAAATTTTTGGGTTATAAGAGAATTAACTATTTAATTTTCATAAATAATCAAGATATATTTAATAATTATTCGTACATACAATAGTTAGGCTGATAAATTTTCTGTATTTATATTTTATATGTTAGTTTCTTACATTTTATTTACTAAAATTCGGCAGGGTTTTGTTTGAATTGTCATCGTTTTTTTCAAATTGTTTAGGTTATAAGAGAAATAAATATTTAATTATCACAACTAATCAAGATATATTTAATAATTATTCACATAAAAAATACTAAAAACTTAATTGTCACGACCCAAAACTCACTATAGGTCGTGATGGCGCCCAACGTCACCGTTAGGCAAGCCAACGGTGAACTACCAACTTAATTGTTCATTTTATATTCTTGAAAATCATGAATCAACTTATATACAGAGATCGATGCATCAAAAATCGTATATATGTATGATTTAAGTAAAATATAAAGTAGAAGTGTCTCAATGGTAAGCAAAATCATAAATAAATTCTAGAACACCTCAAAACCCGGTGTCATAAGTGCATGAGCATTTACTAAGAAGTACAATAATAATACAACATCTGTCCGAAATATAAATAAGACAGGATAGAGTAAATTGTACGGTGGAGACTCTGTGGGCTGCGATACGTAGCCTGGAATGCAGCTCGCCATAAAGTCTCCTCAACAGTTGCGCCTACGCGCCAAGATGACCACCAATTGAACCTGACAGAACCTACACGTTTAGTGCAGAGGTATAGCACGAGTACGTAAATCAACGCGTACCTAGTAAGTATCTAGCCTAACCCCGTAGAAGTAGTGACTAGGGGTCGATATCGACACTTACTAGAGGTCCAATAAAGCAATATGATAAATCATAAGCAGATATGAAGCACAATAGCAATAATGGGGCAAAACTGTAAGTCACATAATCTTTCAAAAATTTCTTTTAAAGATATAAATTTCTCAGTCTCGTGTTCTATCTCAACAGCTCAGATATATTAAGTGACAGAAACCAATGGATAAGGAACACCATAATAAATGTCGGGCATCAGTGGGAGGAAAATCTCGTGAATATTCGGACTGCTGGCGTTATAACGCATGATTATGCCGAGGGCGTACGACCCGATCCAGAATAATGTGTACACTGTCAAGGGTCGAGCGACACGAACCATAGATACATCTATTACACTGCGAGGCATTCGGCCTGCTCCACAAGAAAGGAAGGAAATTATCGAATTACGAGACATGTGGTTACAATACAGTACATAAGCACAAAGTGAATATAACCTTTACCGTTTCTCAAACCAGCAGAGTGAGTTCAAATAATTCAAATATTACATGATAAAGTCCTAAGTCTACCCAGACATAAACATGCTTTAACTACGTACGGACTCTCGTCACCTCGTGCGTACGTAGAACCACAACTAGTAGCACATAACAATTACATCGCCTAGGGGGTAGTTTCCCCCTTACAACTTTAGACAAGAGACTTACCTCGCTTTGAAGTTCCATAACCGACTCCAACGCCTCTCTAACACCTCAACTCAAAGCCAAACATTCCGCAACTATTCCAACAACGTGCAAACCAATTAAAATATACTCCAATGCTTACAATTTAACAATTTATAATGATTCCCAACTCCGCTCGAAATGACAATAAAGTCAACCATCGGGCCCACGTGCCCGAATTTCAAATATTATCAAAATTAATTATTACCTATAACTTGTATAGTTTATATTCCTAAAATCATCCAATTTCGCCCATGAATTGACCCACAAATCAAGGATTTACTATCTCATTACTTTGGGTCTCAAAATCCCAATTTCTACAATCCAAGCACGGATAAAAATGATAACCAACGAAAATAATCATGGAGAAACATCCAACTAAAGGTCATATAGTTACCCCATTGTTGAGACAAGAACAAAACCGTTAAAATCACCTCAAACAGAGCACTAGAACTCAATATATTGTCAAAATACTAAAATTCTCGGTCTACCCATTTAAAACACTGTCCAAGCAATTTTTGTTCTTCGCGTTCGCGGGATACCTTTGCGTTTCCGAAAAGCAATTTTTTACGTTGACCTGTCAACCCAAATTTCCTTCTTCGCATTCGCGGGACCTCCCTTGCATTCGCGAAGAACAAAATCCGCACCAGAAATCAGCAATATTTCTCGACACGGAAATGGTCATAACTCTCTCATACGACCTCGAAATTCGACGATTCTTGTTGCTATGGTTCCGTAATTACGATATGGATATAATATTTCAATAAAATCACAAATAAAATGTCGTTTGTTAAATACGGTTCCCTTTATGTCCAAAGAACCGGCGTTGAAACATAAAATAAGAGCGTGATACAATCCAAACACATCTGAAACACACCCCGAGGTCCCTGGAACCCCGTCTAATTACACAAACCAGTCCCAAAACATAACACAAACCTACTCGAGGCCTCCAATCACACCAAACAACATCAAAACCATGAATCGATGGTCAAATCCTCCTTTTAACTTTCAAACATTAAAATTTTGACGAACGCGTCTGAATTACACATAAACATTCCGGAATGACGCCAAACTTTACGTACAAGTCATAAATCACGATACGAACCTATTCCAAGTTTCAGAACCCCAAATGGACATCAATAACACTAAAGTCTACCTCAAACCAAACTTAGGAAATTCTAAAACCTTCGAATTACCAACTTTCAACAATAAGCGCTGAAATGCTCCCGGACTACCCGATACTCAACCCAAACATACACCCAACTCTGAAATCATCATACAAACCTATTGGAACATTCAAATACCGATTCTGAGGTCGTTTACTCAAAAGTCAAACCTTGGTCAACTCTTTCAACTTAAAGCTTCCGAATTGAGAATTTTCCATCTGAATCAACTTCGAACTTCCCAAAATTCAATTCCGACTACGCGTACAAGTCATATTACATGAAGTGAATCTACCCAAGGCCTTAAACCACCAAACAACACACTATATCTCAAAACGACTGGTCGGGTCGTTACATTCTCTCCCACTTAAACATACATTCGTCCTCGAACGTGCCAAGAATAGTTTCGGAATTTTCCAAAATCACTATTTAACACCTCGTGCACCTACTCGTGCCACCATAACCCATGTGAGCACATTAGCTCGAGCCAGACTGAAAATCCTTCCTTTTGCTTAGCCAACAAGCCTTAGAACTGGGTTCCAACATCCAAAATTCTACATGAGACCCGATTCAAACATACGAACACCGCATCAATCACTACACAATGTACCAAAACATGATCATGCACGTTTGCTGAACTCACACCATGCACTGCATAATTCGCATGCCTATAATAACATCCTCCGACCACAATAATTGTAATTTCACTAATTCGATGCCCGCAATACGCCTTAAAACACATGTAAGCTCTGTTCCAAGTCTCGCAATACTTCCACGACAAAAGCGATGTGTAGAAACTCATAAACACCTACCAAAACAATAAATCATGGGGTCTCTTCACCTGACAAGAACCATTACCTCATTCTGAACTGAATAATAATATTTTCTCTTTAATATACCCTACTTAAATCCGATCGCACCGATCTCAGATCCAATAACCTCGTCCCACCCAGTACAAGATGCTCGGGCAATTAGCCACCTCAAACACCATCTAAAATATCATACAACGCCATCAAAGAGCCAACAAGATACAACTAAAATATGACTCAGAAGGAAGAACGAACTCTGATAAGGAACTACCCAGCCCGCTAACGAATAAAACGGCCTACAGATGCTATAAATCTTTCTAGGAGATGAGAAACAAGACACAAAAATAAGTATAGGGAACCGTACTGTCACGACCACAAATTTTCTCCGTAGGAGGTCGTGATGGCACCTAGTCTCTAAGACTAGGTAAGCCTATCAATGCAGAATAACAATAGAAATCTGAAATATATAAATCTACAAATTCACAAAATTACAACTCCCAAAACCTGGTAGAAATAAGTCACAAACTTCTAAGGATTTATCTTCAATATCTCTATATATATCAGAATCTAAAGAAAATAAAGAAGCAACATAATAAGGATAGAAGGGGACTCCGGAGTCTGCGGACGCTAGTAGATATACCTCGAAGTCTCCTCGTATGGCTAATTCACTGATGTCTGGGCTGATAGGATGTACCAGGATCTGTACAAAACGATGTGCAGAAGCATAGTATGAGTGCACCACAGCGGTACCCAGTAAGTGCCAAGCCTAACATCGGTAGAGTAGTGACGAAGTCAGGACATGCCCTACTAGAATAATAAAAGACAGGGAGAAAAGTTTAACAATATAATAACAATAATGACAATGGGGATAAATCAAGTGAGTAGTATGTCACAATTTAACTACACAGAATAAGGGCAAATAATACCTCGCAGAAGGAAAAAGCAGAAATTTACAACTTTAAGGAAAATCACCAAAATAACCAAAGGCAAATGCAGCCATAAAGAAATATCAACAAGGGCACTCCCGAGGTACCGCCTCGTAGTCCCAAATCATAAATAAATTCACAATATCTCATTTTCTTATATCACCGCAGGAGCCTTCACATTAAATTTTAAAGAAAATATTTTTCCCGAAATAGCATCCCGCGTTTTAGTCGCCTTTATCACACCGCATGACTTCTAGTAGTTTCCCTACTAGCCACGCGTATCAAGCCACCCTTATCTCACCGCATGTGTTTCAACACCCAGACCTTATACTATCGCATGTGTATCAATATCACAATATATCACAATTTGCATCTCAAGTGCCCAAATATTTCAACTTGCCTAAATAAATCAACAACAATATTTTTTCACAATAAAGAGCTCACGACTCATGCCAAAATAAATCAACAATAATATTTTCCATAATAAAGAACTCACGGCTCCATCACAATGAGTACGAAAATCTCACAAAATATTCAGCAAAAATAATATTTCACAAATTTAACACATTGTCTAAATATCATATTTTTAAATGTAAAATACTTCCTTTTTAATAATATTTAAATTAAGAAATCCATCCTTCAAGTAGTGCACAGAACAAAAGAAACAGAGTTTCAACTAAACAGGTAAAACACTTAGTAGGAACATGTCAGGCAAATTTAAGAATATAAAATAGATATATGATGATGAATATAACAGAATAAAATAATTTAATTAATACGCAACAGAGCTCTACACGATTTAAAGACATAATCTTTCACATTTAGCCCGTGTACACACTCGTCACCTCGTGCACACGACTTTCAACAACATTTTCATATCAATACCAATCCTAAGGAGAATTTTCCCGACACAAGGTTAGACATGTTACTTACCTCAAACCACGCTCAATCAGTCAAGTAGTATGCCTTTTCCTCAACTTTTTGACTTTGATCAGCTCGAATCTAGTCATAATTAATTCGATTCAATCAATACAAATTATAGGAATAAACTCCATATGAAAATACAAAGTTTCTAACAAAATCCACAATTTAACCCAAAAATCGCATGTGGGCCCCACATCTCGAAATCTGATGAAACTCACAAAATCCGACAACCTATTCAATTACGAGTCCAACCATGCTAGTTTCACTCAAATCCGACTCCGAATCGATACCAAAATCTCAAAACTTTGTTTTATGAGATTTCTAAAATTCTTCCCAAATTTCCATCTCAAAACACTAATTAAATAATGAAAACAATGATATATTCGTGTATATTGACCAAATCTGAGTTAGAATCACTTACCCCAATGTTGTTCTTTAAAATATCTCAAAACTCACCTCTCCCAAAGCTCCAATTTGTCAAAAATGGAAAACGTTTTACAACATAAAGTCTCTCTCCAGACATTGCCCTCGATTTCCTGACCTCAATTTCCTTCCCTCGATTTCCGGCCCTCGATTTCATGACCTCGATTTTCTGACCTCGATTTTGACCTCGATTTTGACCTCGCATTTTTACCTCGATTTTGACCTCGAATTTTTACCTCGATTTTTTACCTTGCATTTTGACAAATGAAGGAAACCAGATCAGCCAAAAACCGGCAAACTCAACTTCAGTAGTCTCCCAACTTAATTTCTTGGTCTGTTAACCATCCGAAACTCACTCGAGGCCCTCGGGACCACAACCAAATACACCAAAAAGTCCTAAAACATCATACGAACTTAGTCGAAACCTCAATTCACATAAAACAATGCTAAAACCACGAATCATACCCTAATTCAAGCTTAAGGAACTTAAGAATTTCCAACCTTTACACTCGATGCCGAAATCTATCAAATCAAGTTCGATTGACCTCAACTTTTGCACACAAGTCATAAATAACATAACTGGGCTATAAAAATTTTCATAACTAGATTTAGACCCCGATATCAAAAAGTCAACTCCCCGGCCAAACTTTCCAAAAATTCAACTTTCGCCATTTAAAGCCAAATTCCACTATGGACTTCAAAAATAATTTCCGGACACGCTCCTAGGTCCAAAATCACCATACGGGGCTATTGGAATCATCAAAACTCTATTGCGGGGTCGTTTACACATAAATCGACATACGGTCACTATTTCAACTTTAACTTTAAACCTTGGAACTAAGTGTTCCAATTCATTCCTAAAACCTCACCGGACCCAAACTAATCACCCCAACAAGTCACATAATAAATGTAAAGCATAAATTGATCAGTAAATGGGGGAATGAGGCTACAACTCTCAAAACGACCGATTGGGTCGTTACATTCTCCCCCTCTTAAACAAATATTCGTCCTCAAACGGGTTTAGAATTATACCTGGAGTGGTGAAAGGATGAGGATAACAGCTGTGCATATCATGCTCGGTCTCCCGAGTCGCCTCCTCGATCGGATGACCCCTCCAATGTACCTGCACTGAAGCAATGCTCTTTGATCTTAGCTTTCTAACATGTTTGTCCAAAATGGCCACTGGTTCCCCAACATAAGATAGATCCTTTTCCAATTGGACTGAGCTGAAGTCTAAGTCATGAGACAGATCGTCGTGATACTTTCGGAGCATGGAAACATGAAACAGTGGATGAACTGCAGGGAGACTAGGTGGTAGTGCAAGTCTGTAAGCCACCTCTCTAACTCTCTCAAGAATCTCAAAAGGTCTGATATACCTCGAGCTTAACTAGCCCTTCTTTCCGAAGCACATAACACCCTTCATAGGCGAAATTCGGAGCAAGACCCGCTCATCAACCATGAATGCAACATCACGAACTTTCTGATCCGCATAACTCTTCTGTCTAGATTGGTCTGTACGAAGTCGATCCTGAATCAACTTAACCTTTTCCAAAGCATCCTGAACCAGGTCTGTACCCAATAGTCTAGCCTCACCGGTTCGAACCAACCCACTGGAAACCAGCACCGCCTACCATACAAGGCCTCAAACAGAGCCATCTGAATACTCGACTGGTAACTGTTGTTGTAGGCAAACTCCGCAAGTGGCAAGAACTGATCCCAAGCACCCCCAAAATCCATCACACACGCACGAAGCATATCCTTCAATATCTGAATAGTGCACTCGGACTGTCTATCCATTTGAGGGTGAAATGTTGTACTCAACTCTACTCAAGTAACCAACTCTCATTGTACGACTCTCCAGAATCATGATGTAAATTGTGTACCCCAGTCAGAGATGATAGATACCGGTATGCCACGTGAATGTAAACTTGAGCCAGCTACTCCGAAGATTAAGTAGTAACCACAGGAATGAAATGAGCTGACTTGGTCAATCTACCCACAATCACCCAAACTGCATCGAACTTCCTCTGAGTTCGTGGGAGCCCAACAATGAAATCCATAGTGATTCAATCCCATTTCCACTCTGGAATCTCTAACTTCTGAAGCAATCCACCCGATCGATGATGCTCATATTTCACCTGCTGACAATTTAGGCACCGAGCTACATATTCCACTATGTCTTTCGTCATCCGCCTCCACCAATAGTGTTGTCTCAAGTCCTGATACATCTTCGCGGCACCTGGATGAAAGGAGTACCGCGAACTGTGAGCCTCCTGGAGAATCAACTCACGCAAACCATCTATATTAGGCACGCATAGCCTGCCCTGCATCCGTAATACACTGTCATCTCTAATAGTGATCTCTTTAGCGTCACCGTGCTGAACTGTGTCCTTAAGGAAAAGCAGATAGGGGTCATCATATTGACGCTCCCTAATACGATCATACAGAGAAGACTGAGAAACCACACAAGCAAAAACTCGGCTCGGAAACATCCAATCTAACAAACCGGTTGGCCAAGGCCTGAACATCCAAGGCTAAAGGCCTCTCTACTACTGGTAAGTATGCTAAGCTGCCCAAACTCTCCACCTTACGACTCAAGGCATCGGCCACCACATTGGCCTTTTCGAAATGATAGAGAATGGTGATATCATAATCCTTAAGCAATTCCAACCATCTCTGCTGCCGCAAATTAAGATCCTTCTATTTAAACCGATGCTGTAGACTCCGGTGATCGGTATAAACCTCACAATGGACACCGTACAAATAATGCCACCAAATCTTCAAGGCATGAACAATAGCTGCTAACTCAAGGTCATGAACCGAATAATTCTTCTAATGTACCTTTAACTGTCTGGATACATAGACAATCACCCTACTGTCTTGCATCAACACTGAGCCGAGACCAATGCATGACGCATCACAATACACAGTATAAGACCCTGAACCTATAGGCAATACCAATACTAGGGCTATAGTCAAAGCTGTCTTGAGCTTTTGAAAGCTCTCCACACATTCCTTGGTCCACCTGAATAGAGCACCCTTCTGGGTCAATTTGGTTATAGGTGCAGCAATAGAAGAGAAACCCTCTACAAATCGGCGATAGTATCCCACCAAGCCAAGAAAACTCCGGATCTCAATAGTTGATGATGGTCTGGGCCAATCTGCACTGCTTTAATTTGCTTCGGATCTACTTGGATCCCCTTGTTTTTACCACATGACCGAAAAATCCAACTGAACCAAGCCAGAATTCACACTTTGAAAATTTTGCATATAACTTCTTTTCTCTCAAAGTCTGAAGCACAATCCTCAGGTGTTGATCATGATCCTCCCGATTTCGGGAATACACCAGAATATCGTCAATAAACACAATGACGAAAGAACCAAGCTAGGGCTGAAATACATTATTCATTAAGTGCATAAATGTTGCTGGAGCGTTGGTCAGCCCAAACGACATCACCAGGAACTCGTAATGACCATACCGAGTCTAAAAGGTAGTCTTCGGGATATGTGGTTCCCGAATCTTCAACTAATGATAGCTTCAACCCAAGTTGATCTTAGAGGAAACTCTAGCACCTTGAAGCTGATCAAATAGGTCATCAATACGTGAAAATGGATACTTGTTCTTCACTGTAACCTTGTTCAGCTGGATGTAATCAATACACATCCGCATAGATCCATCCTTCTTCTTCACAAACACGACAGGAGCACCCCAAGGTGATACACTAGGCCGAATGACGCCTTTTTCAAGTAACTCCTGCAACTGCTCTTTTAATTCTTTCAATTCTGTTGGGGCTATACGATATGGTGGAATAGAAATGGGCTGAGTGTCCGGTAACAGATCAATGCCAAAGTCAATATCCCTATCGGGTAGCATACCCGGAAGATCCGCGGGAAATACATTAGGAAAATCCCTTACTACAGGAACTGACTCCACGGTTGGTGTATTAACACTAATATCTCTCACATAGGCCAGATATGCATCGCACCCTTTCTCAACTATTCGTTGAGCCTTTAGAAATGAAACAACCATGCTAGGAACATAATCCAAGGTACCTCTCCAATCTAACCGCGGTAGACCTGGCATAGCCAACGTCACCGTCTTGGCGTAACAATCAAGGATAGCGTGATAGGGCGACAACCAATCCATACCCAAAATAATATCAAAATCCACCATACTGAGCAATAATAAATCAGCTCTGGTCTCAAAAACACTAAAACAATCAAACACGACCGATACACGCGGTCAAAAATAATAAATTCACCTATGGGTGTAGATACATAAACAGAAGAACTCAAAGAATCACGGGATACGCCCAAATACGGGGAAAAATAAGATGACACATAAGAATAAGTGGAGCCTAGAACAAATAAGACTGATGCATCTCTATGACAAACCGAAATAATACCTGTGATAACAGAATCAGATTCAACGACCTCTGTCCTAGCATGCAGGGCATAATATCTAGCCTGGCCTCCCCCTCTAGGGCGACCTCTACCTATCCGACCTCCACCTCTAGCTGGCTGTGCAAGTGGAATGGCAACTGGTGTAGTGATCATGGCCTGAGAAGCGTGAGGGGCCTGTGGAATGGGTGGGGCTTGAGAACTTTGTGGAGGTGCATCCCTCCTAAGTCTGAGGAAATCCCTCATGATATGACGAGTGTCAACACACTCAAAGCAAGCTCTCGGAGGACGTCGCTACTGGGACTGGCTCGGGCCTGATCGACTAGACTGCCTGCTGAAGGCACCCCATGCAGGAGGTACAGTAGACACTGGCGGTGCATAATAGGGAACCTGAGGTTTGGGAGTAGTCGTAATACCGTTGGAAGCTGGAAGTGTTGAATGAATAGGACGGCTCACATAGCTTCTACCATGACGGGCTGCAGCTGGGGCACGAGAATTGTTATATGTGTCAGAATCGCGGGGTCTCTTAGCTTCCCTCTCTTCTCTCTCCCGAGTCTGCATACCCTCCAATCTCCTAGCAATTGACACCATATGTTGGTATGTGATGTCCATCTCCAGTTCTCGGGCCATACTGAATCTGATACTAGGGTGGAGCCCCTCAATAAATCGGCGAACCCTCTCTCAAACAGTAGCAATTAAGGCTGGTGCAGCCTAGCAAAATCACTGAATCACACCGCATATTCCGACACGGTCATAGAACCCTGGCGCAGCTGCTCAAACTCTGCACGCCATGCATCTCTAAGACTCTGAGGAACATACTCCCTCAAGAATATATCTGAAAATTTAGTCCAAGTGAGTGAAGTTGCCTCAGCCGGACTATCCAACTTGTATGCCTGCCACCACTGGTAGGCCGCTCCTCTAATATGGAATGCCGTGAAAGAAACCCCACTGGAATCCACAATACCCATAGTACGGAGGATACGGTGACATTCCTCAAGAAAACCCTGAGCATCCTCTGAAGCTAAACCGCTGAATATGGGAGGGTTGTACTTTTTGTACCTCTCGAGCCTGAGCTGCTCCCCCTGTGAAACTGATTCCCTAACATCGGACTGAACTGGGACAATTGGCTGCATTGGTATACTCTCTGGGGCATGGTCAACCTGGGCCCGTGGCTCTGGGGTACTGGCGGCGGGAGTCTGTGCTCCTCCCCCGGCCTGAGATGTGGCAGGAGCAAGTGGAATGACCCTGCCTGAGCTAGAGTGCCAAACATGCTCAAAAACTGGGCAAGAGTCTCCTGAAGTGCAGAAGTAGTAACATGCGTCTCAGGTGCCTGTTCTCCAACTGGATCTACTGGTGGTTCCTCTGCAGCAGCTCATGCGGGTGCTCTAGCTGCACCACGTGGTCTTCCTCGGTCTCTGCCCCGGCCCCGACCCCGGCCTCTTACGGCTCCAACAGGGGGTGCGGGTGTCTGATCATCGGATCCAGTTGTGCTTGTCCTCACCATCTATAAGAGAATAGAAGACAATGGTTTAGAACTTCGAAGTCAACAAATGCGCACGATAAGGTATCAAAGAAGTGAACATTTTTCTAACAGTTACATAGCCTCCCAAAGATAAGTACAGACGTCTCCATACCGATCCGCGAGACTCTACTAAACCTGCTTGTGACTCATAACACCTATGAACCTAAAGCTCTGTTACCAACTTGTCACGACCCCAAATTCCCTCTGTAGGATGTTGTGATGGCACATAGTCTCTAAGACTAGGTAAGCCTATCAATGCGGAATAACAAAAGAAATCTGAAATAAATAAATCTGCAAATTCACAAAATTACAACTCCCAAAACCAGGTAGAAATAAGTCACAAGCTTCTAAGGATTTATCCTCAATATCTGTATATATATCATAATCTAACGAAAATAAGGAAGGAACATAATAAGGATAGAAGGGGATACCGGAGTCTGCGAACGCTGGCAGATATACCTCGAAGTCTCCTCGTATGGCTAATTCACCGATGCCTGATCTGATAAGATGTACATGGATCTGCACAAAAAGATGTGCAGAAGCGTAGTATGAGTACACCACAGCAGTACCCAGTAAGTGCCAAGCCTAACCTCGCTAGAGTAGTGATGAGGTCAGGTCGGGCCCTACTGGAATAATAAAAGACATGGAGAAACGTTTAACAATATAATAACAATAATGACAATAGGGATAAATCAAGTAAGTAGTATGTCACAATTTAACTATACTGAATAAGGGAAAATAATACCTCGCGGAAGGAAAAAACGGAAATTTACAACTTTAAGGAAAATAACCAAAAGAACCAAAGGCAAATGCAGCCATAAAAATATCAACAAGGGTACTCCCGACGTACCTCCTCGTAGTCCCAAATCATAAATAAATTCACAATATCTCATTTTCTTATATCACCGCGTGAGCCTTCACATTAAATTTTAAAGAAAATATTTTTTCCGAAATAGCATCCCGCATTTTAGCCACCCTTATCACACCGCATGACTTCTAGTAGTTCCCCTACTAGCCACGCATATCAAGCCACCCTTATCTCACCGCAGGCGTTTCAACACCCAGACCTTATACCACCGCATGCGTATCAATATCACAATATATCACAATTTGCACCTCAAGTGCACAAATATTTTAACTTGCCAAAATAAATCAACAACAATATTTTTCCACAATAAAGAGCTCATGGCTCATGCCAAAATAAATCAACAACTATATTTTCCATATAAAGAGCTCACAGCTCCATCACAATGAGTACGCAAATCTCACAAAATATTCAGCAAAAATAATATTTCACAAATTTAACCACTTGTCTAAATATCAAATTTTTAAATGTAAAATACTTTATTTTTAATAATATTTAAATTAAGAAATCCATCCTTCAAGTAATGCATAGAACAAAAGAAATAGAGTTTCAACTAAACAGGTAAAACACTTAGTTGAAACATGTCAGGCAAATTTAAGAATATAAAATAGATCAATGATGATGAATATAACAGAATATAATCATTTAATTAATATGCAACAGTGCTCTACACGATTTAAAGACATAATCTCCACATTTAGCTCGTGTACACACTCGTCACCTCGTGTACACGACTTTCAATAATATTTTCATATCAATATCAATCCTAAGGGAAATTTTTCCCACACATGGTTAGACAAGTCACTTACCTCAAACCACGCTCAATCAGTCAAGTAGTATGCCTTTTCCTCAATTTTTCGACTCCGACCGGCTCGAATCTAGTCATAATTAATTTGATTCAACCAATATAAATTATAGGAATAAATTCCATATGAAAATAATTTTTTTTAACAAAATCCAAAATTTAATCCAAAAATTGCATGTTGGGCTCACGTCTCGGAATCTAACGAAACTCATAAAATATGACAATCCATTCAATTATGAGTCCAACCATTCTAGTTTCACTCAAATCCGACTCCGAATCGACACCGAAATCTCAAAAATTCATTTTATGAGATTTCTAGAAATATTTCCCAAATTTCCATCTCAAAACACTAACTAAATGATGAAAACAATGATATATTCGTGTATATTGACCAAATCCGAGTTAGAATCATTTACCCCAATGTTTTTCCTTGAACAACTCTCAAACATCGCCTCTCCCAAAGCTCACATTTGTCAAAAATAGAAAATGGGACGAAACCACAATTTTATAGCTTAAAGTTTCTATCCAGGCGCTGCCCTCGATTTTCTGACCTCGATTTCTAGACCTCGATTTTTTGACCTCGATTTCCTGACTACGATTTCCTGACATCGATTTTTGACAGATGAAGGAAACCAGATCAGCCAAAAACCAGCAAACTCAACTTCAGCAGTCTCCCAACTTCAATTCTTGATCCGTTAACCATCCGAAACTCACCCGAGGCCCTCGGGACCTCAACCAAATACATCAACAAGTCCTAAAACATCATACGAACTTAGTTGAAACCTCAAATCACATAAAACAACGTTAAACCATGAATCGTACCCCAATTCAAGCTTAAGGAACTTAAGAATTTCCAACTTCTACATTCGATGCCGAAAACTTTCAAATCAAGTCCGATTGATCTCAAATTTTGCACACAAGTCATAAATGACATAACGGAGCTATGAAAATTTTCAGAACTGGATTTCGACCCTGATATCAAAAAGTCAACTCCCCGGTCAAACTTTCCAAAAATTCAACTTTCGCTATTTTAAGCCAAATTTCCATACGAACTTCCAAAAATGATTTTGGACACGCTCTTAAGTCCAAAATCACCATACGGAGCTGTTGGAATCATCAAAACTCTATTTCGGGGTCGTTTACACATAAGTCGACATCCGGTCACTATTTCAAGTTAAACTTTAAACCTTGGAACTAAGTGTTCCAATTCATTCCTAAAACCTCACCGGACCCAAACTAATCACCCCCGCAAGTCACATAACAAATGTAATGCATAAATTGATCAGTAAATAGGGGAATGGGGCTATAATTCTCAAAACAACCGGTCGGATCGTTACACGTACTCCACATCTCACTATTGCGACGTGCAACCTGATCCAATTATGACTGTGTTGTGGCATGCAACCCGATCCAAGCATGACATCATTGCAGCGTGCAACCCGATCCATGCAATATACCCGTGGCGGCGTGCCACCCGATCCAAACAATATACCTGTGGCGGCGTGCCACCTGATCCACACAACAACCAACAAGAAAAGATCCATCAGCTGTAATGCTTATACTTACGAAATGCTTGAATATCGACCACAAAAACGCCAAGTGCATAATACAACCCTGGGGAGACGGATAGCGTCGTACGCTACAAAAAACCCAAGCACGACTAAGGTGCAATAACTGACTTGTATCTCGAGAGACATCCTGCTCATATAACACGACAAGCTACATGGGATCACAACACATGTGCGAATAATCAACCCGTCTCACAACCCACAAGGCAAAATAGAGTATTACATGGAATAGCTGACGACGAGAATAACATCCAATTCCATAAGACTCATTCATAAGCAGTATTATGCCGAATGAACACATCTAATCTAACGTAGAGCATACATTCACATTAGACCCACCAACGGGCCTCAAAACGATTTTGATCATACCATACTGGGCCAACAACTTTTCAAGGATCCACAATGGCCCTATTCATGACACATACGAGCAGTCATCCAATCTGGACCAAGCTCCCATAGTCCACAACCAAATGACTAGAGCGCCTTCCAAGCATAAACTCATACATTAGCGATAGTACCAGAATCTCCATGCTTGGTTTCAATCCTTAACAATCCATTGACTAACATGTCACACTTATACAAATCTCCCCGTGGGATACGCTCCCACGACCTTCCACACTAGGTAGCAAAGTCTGCACATCCATACCACCAACCGTACTAATTCTATAAAGCAAATCAAGAATTCGCAAATCAATACACCAAGCCTCTTACACATGACATAGTTCTTAGGTGACACTAAAGAAAATGTCAGCTTACTCTGAACATCTGAATTCTTCCCTGCTCATCCGAGATCATGAAATTCTTATCAACACCGAGTCGCAACCTTGATCCTCAACTTCCCATTCGCATACCTCTTACTGCACCTATCATGTTGCAAAGCGAGAGTAAAAGAATTCATCATAACCCCTGAACTACTAGTAGAATAAACACTTCATTTGCTAGAAACCTTTCACTTAACTTATTTCAAAAGAAACATTGCAACACGCAACTGAATTCCCATAACCGCAGAGAATACAAACCTCGAGTTATGGTTTAAATCACCATAACTCTTCAGGGATCCATTTACATATAACAAGGACATTTGAATCAAATAGCTCCCAAATCAATCAAATTATGGTGGTTGTCAAGCCCAGACGTACAACCACAACCCACATGTATAACTTAACACACCGAAGGAACTGATCATTGCCACAATCATGCTGATTCAAACCATTACTAACTGACCCAACTTCTTACTCTTGACTGGCCTTAGAGATAATAATAATATCTCCATTCAAAAACATAACGAACTTAATCAGCACTAATCCCGAGTGACCCGAATCATGAGACCACATCATCTCAATACCCATGAACCATCTCATACCCTCCTTAAGCGCACAATAGCATCTCCAATTAGTATACCCATTCTGCAAGACCTTCCGCGAATTCGAAGCTATTTCTCCCATTCCTCCAATACTACCCCGTATACCAAATGATAACATAGAAAATTCCTCAATTATTCTTCACACTCTGCTACAAAATCCCGATCTTCAGCCACATGATAAACCCAAAATCCTTAGACACCCAGCGCTTACATCCTTGAACCTATTAGAACCACTATTGAGAGTCACTCGCTCTGACCTGGTCCTGAATATAATCAAACTCCAACTCTGTATTAGCACATGAACACTTCCAAAGAAGTAACCAGATGAATTTCTTTCCTTATACATCACATCCACAATAAGCATAAACTCTGAGTCTTTCCAAAGCCTGCACATGAATCGATAAGGAGAAATATAGCACACATTCATCAAGTTCTTCGTTGGAATTTCCCCTATTGTTTCCTTTTCTTAGTCATAAATAATCCACCAATGCACCGATAACCAGAAACCGCATAAGCAGACAACCATGCGATCCAATCGTAGACAGTGGGCTCCCCCACTTAGCTTTAAGCTACTGTCACATAATGTAGAACCCACAAAGATTCCTCCTTCTCAATTACCATGATCTCGCACCGCCAACCCGCCAAATTCCTCGTAGTCTCTTGTTAAACTCTTCATGAACATTCCAAATTATAAGCCACAATAGCATATTCGACCTTCTACTGGGTAGTAAGTAGAAACCTTTGTAGAAACTTCATCAAAATCATGCAACTGCTAACCTACTCACACGAGATAACCCACATGTGGAATTCCATATCGATATCTTCCAATGACGCTGCAATGGGTACCACTACTACAAAATCAGTAAACCCTCCTAAGCCCATGCTCGTCCACCGACTGTCCAAGTGTGTTCATTCCCCATTGACATCAAATGAAAGTCCGACAATATATTCCAAACTCAAACACGTCGTATCCCATAACGATAATCAAGATCTTACACCCCTAAACAGTCCAAGCCAACTTCTTTCCGTCATATTCAACCTTCCTCAGCACAGTAGCCACCATTCCAAATAAAATTTGTAGTCCTAGTCACCATCCACCATGATCCCCAAATCGCTCTAAACTTTTCTCAAGGCATGTGGCTATCCTACCACAGAATCCATATGCTACTCTGTCACTCCCACTTTGGTTAAACCATCTCCTTTAAGCAACTTCTCGACCTCTGCTTTTCATACTTGACCTGCTTGCAATTCAACCACCGCGAGACACCTCTCACCATGTCCTTCCTCATCCTTCGCTGCCGAACTGCTGCCTCAAATAAAAACCCATCTTTGTAGCACCTGAACTAATAAACTACTACCAACTCTAAGACTCCTCGAAGATCATCTTTCTCAAGCCATCAGCATTAGAAACACCGTCTCAATTCTGAAACCGCTACATACCGCCATCTCTAACAACCGCTTCTTAGGCACCATTTCACAACACTCTGCCCCGAAGGCAAATCAAAGAAGACCATAACACCGGTGAACCTTAATATATTCAAACAAGGACGGAAACACCACATCACAAAGGAGAATTCCACCATGCTCAAAATTATCAAGTTTCATTACTCGATCAACCAAATCCTGAATATCCATAATCCGATTACCTTTCCTCCGCTGGAATTAAATGCCGAACCTCTAAACCATGCACTGAGAAATCCTCCTTTCGAGTCATTCACTGCCTTGACACATAAACAAGCACCCTACCATTACACCAACAATGTGCAATAACAACGCATGAACATCATAATAATATGTGCATAGCCTCGAAACCATTGGAAATATAGATATTGGGCTGAAATAACAGAACACCCTTCCGCAAGGCAATGATAATAGCCTTCCCGAATACGTAGGGAGAAACATCATGCACCACATCTGCAGTACCACTACAACTCCTCGATGTCCAATTGATAACAAGCACTCCACGTCGCATAAGATTGAGTATGAAGGAAATGAAAGCATAAGCTCCAATGGAATCAAACCGCACGAAGAGGAATCAAGAAGGGAAGTGATCCTAAAAGCCTTGTAGACTCTCGAAGATAAGTACAGACATCTCCGTACCGATCTGCAAGACTCTACTAGACATGTTCATGACTCGTGTGACCCAAATGAACCTAGAGCTCTGATACCAAGCTGTCACGACCCAAAACCCACTATAGGCAATGCCCAACGTCGCCGTTAGGCAAGCCAACAGTGAACTACCAACTTAATTGTTCATTTTATTATTCTTGAAAATCATGAATCTTATTAGATAGAGAGATCGATGCATCAAAAATTGTATATACGTATGATTTAAGTAAAATATAAAGTAGAAGTGTCTCAGTGGTAAGAAAAATCATAAAAAAAATTTAAAACACCCCAAATCCCGGTGTCACAAGTGCATGAGAATTTACTAAGAAGTACAATAATAATAAAATATTTGTCTGAATTGTAAATAAGACAGGATAAAGTAAATAGTACGGTAGAGACTTTGTGGGCTGCGATACGTAGCCTGGAATGCAGCTCGCCATAAAGTCTTCTCAGCAGTTGTGCCTACACGCCAAGATGACCACCAATTGAACCTGTCAGATGCTGCACGTTTAGTGCAGAAATGTAGCATGAGTACGTAAATCAACACATACCCAGTAAGTATCTATCCTAATCTCGGAGAAGTAGTGATGAGGGGTCGACATCGACACTTACTAGAGGTCTAATAAGTCAATATGATAAATCATAAACAGATATGAAGCACAATAGCAATAATGGGGTAAAACTATAAGTTACATAATCTTCCAAAAAATTATTTTAAAGATATAAATTTCTCAGTCTCGTGTTCTATCTCAACAGCTCAGATATATTAAGTGCCAGAAACCAATGGATAAGGAACACCATAATAAATGCCGGGCATCAGTGGGAGGAAAATCTCATGAATATTCAGACTGCTAGCGATATAATGCGTGATTATGCCGAGGTCGTACGACCCGATCCAGAATAATGTGTACACTACCGAGGGTCGAGCGGCACAAACTATAGATGCATATATTACACCGCCGAAGCGTTCGGCCTGCTCCATAAGAAAGGAAGGAAATCATCAAATTACGAGACACGTGCTTACAACACAATACATGAGCACAATGTGAGTATAACCTTTACAATAACTTGGCATTATATATATATATATATATATATA